>KN726146.1:87572-105046 GCA_000816745.1 Ancylostoma duodenale
TGACGCCGGAGGGCGGGAAGACACCGCCCCATTTTGCCTCATCATGACCCACACCCCCAGCGACGGACCCAACATTAGCCGCAGTATTGTTAGTCGTCGTTTACGTTTACGTGCTACATCTCAATGGTCGTTGTCCAGCCAAGAAACCCCTGATAAATGCTAAGAATAGAAGAGCAAGAGTCCAATTTGCTCGCCGCCATTTGAACTGGACACGCCAAGATTGGAGTAAGGTCTTATTTACCGATGAAAGCAAACTCAACTTATTTGGAAGCGATGGTATGAAGTACGTTCGTCGGCCAGAAGGCGAAAGATACAATCATCGGTACTTTAAGCCCACTGTCGAACACGGTGGAGGATCAGTACTTGTCTACGGCGCCTTCTCACGCAATGGAATGGGCCCTCTCGTCAAAATCGACGGGACTATGGACGCACAATTATACAAGGACATTCTTGTGAATGTCGTTGTTCCATGGGCTAATGGAAACATGCCGCAAGGGTGGATCCTGCAACAGGACAATGACCCAAAACACACCTCACGGTTTGTGAAGCATGCGTTGCAGCACCTTCCGGTCACTGTCCTCGAGTGGCCCAGCCATAGTCCGGACTTAAACCCAGTTGAGTACATCTGGCAGGAACTGAAGAAGCGGTGTGCAAGGATTAGGTGCACCAATCGGGATGAGAAGTTTGCACAATTGAAGAAAGAATGGGAAAGCATCCCAACGTCAGTTTTCGAGAAGCTCATCGATTCCATGCCTTCTCGTTGTGCTGCTGCTATCAAGTCTTGCGGATTTCCGACAAAGTACTGATCTTCTGTTGTTGTTTCCATATAGTTTCTGCGCATAGAAGCTCAATAAACTATAGTTTTGAACCTACCATGAAATTAAGTGTACGTAAGAAAATTAAGTTTGTCCTTGTTAAAATACTCTAGCTCTTCCTATTTAGGGAAGAAATACTTCATGCAATTTTTGATCATTAACGCCATAATATATATTTGGAATTGCACGAATTGAAGAATGAAGTTATACTCGAAAAACCAGTTGTTGCAATACTTTTGACCGCGACTGTATATGCAAGTACAAAGTTAATCACAGAAGTGAGCGTTAATAACCTAAAATTACTCCAAGACATAAAATTGCATAACTAGATAGAGAAATGCATGAGATGCCGAACCACTGGACCACAGCTCAAATCATTTACTCCGACCACAGAGATCCAATCCAAGGCATCGACTCGGTCTCTGTGCGATCGTGCTTTGAAAATTTTGTTAAGCATGTCTAATCAGGTTTCGCAATCCGCCCGAGCTGTAGAGAACGAGGCGATTTGGTACTGTTAGGCCATAATTATAGCAAGTTCTTAAACTTCTCCTCGGCTGCTTCACTTCACGGCGATGAATAGCATAATGGAATGATAAGAGAAGGCGAAAAAATTAACAATAAGTGAGATTTGACGCCAATATGACAGTCACTATGACGAAGTGAATATCGAAGAAACCATTACATACAACCATTACATGATTCTTGGCGAATCTCACACGTCACAACATTAAGTCCTAAGACTATAACACTGCACCACACTTTCCATTATAGATTAAATTGCATTTGGAAGATATAAATCTAGGTTTGGCGTTTCCTTTTATCTGTAGATTTGAATCACCAGCACACACTGATGTAAATTACAGCGTCAACTACGTTGAAATTACCAACGACGAACAGCGATAGGACTAACCAAAACTGAAAACTACAGAATATACAGGGTGCGGCATAAATACAGTGGCACCACTTACCTTTCAGTTTTTACGTCGACCGGTCGACTTCTAAGAAGTTGGTGTGATCGTGATTATGAACAAGCCTTTCCCTTCATTAATCCCAATTTTTAACTATCTCTTGGCAATTACCCAGGACATGTCACCTCCAAATCCGGATAGAGCTGTAATTTTGTCACTGGGCAAGAACGGACATTCTGTTTCGGAGATTGCTCGTCTTTTGAAGCTCCACCCTGAAACTGTCCGACGTACGTTGAAACGTGGTACGCTTGAAGACCTACCCCGCAGTGGCCATCCGGTGAGCGCTGCTACTCCTAGACTTAAAAAAAATTGTGGCGAAACGAATTGAACGCAATGCCGCAAGAAACATGCGTAAGATGGCTGCAGATCTGGATGTGTCGGAGAGGAAGATGAGGAAAGTTGTTCATGGACAGCTCCGCATGTTTCCCTACAAGTACCAGAAAAAAAACGGGCTCACCGAGGCCCGGAAAGAGAGAAGGAAGGAAAAATGCGTAGGCTTGCTAGCGATGGTCGAAAAAGGAGAGCATCTTTCGACCCCTTTTTCTGTTGAAAAATTATTCACAATGGAGCAGTGCATGAATCGGCAGAATAGCAGGGTACTCGCGCATGACCCCAAGGAAGCCCACGAAGCTGGAAGGACTAGCCTGCACGCGGCCTCAGTCATGGTTTGGGCAGGCGTGTCTGCTACGGGCCGAACACCTCTGGTGTTCGTCGAAGGAGTTAAAATAAACGCCGATGTCTACGTGGACCAGATTCTGGAGAAGCACTTGCTCCCTTGGTCTTCGGCACACTACGGACAGGGGAAGTGGAAGTTCCAGCAGGATGGTGCACCTGCACACAAGGCCATGAAGACGCAGGAGTGGTGCCGCAGCCATTTCCACAATTTCATCACAATTGAGGAATGGCGTGCAAATTCCCCTGATCTAAACATGATGGATTACGCTGTGTGGGGCATCTTGGAGGCCAAGGCTTGTTCAAAGAGCCACACAAGTATCGAAGCCCTCAAGCGTTCTCTGAAGAAAGCTTGGAAGGAAATACCACAGAAAACTTTTCGGGCCACAGTCGATGCGTATCCCAAGCGTCTGAAAGCCGTAATCGAGGCGAAAGGAGGTCACATCGAGTGATCTGCTTCTAGTGCAATTAGTAAGGACCTAAATAAGTTTTATTGCAGACCAGTTCACTTTTTACAGTCTTTGAAAAAAATTACAAAGAAAATAATTCGACACATATTTATGCCGCACCCTGTACTGTTAGAGTTGAACAAATTTTTTTCCCCAAAGTTTTGACATCCCTGCAACATTCTTCTGTCTTCTTCTTCCTTGGCGTTTTTTCCCGTTTCGCAGCGGGTCCGCTTCGTAGATCCTTTGACGTCAGAGTGCCATGTCGTGCGCTTGGTCGAGATGGATCCTAGCCATTATGAGGTCAGCGTGTAGAATGTCAAGCCATCGTTGCTTTAGTCGTCCTTTAAGCCGCTTTCCTGGTACCTCTAGGTCGAAGCCAATCCTACAGATTTGCCTTCGGCACGAAGAACGTGACCGAACCATCGCAGACGCGCCTCATGAAGCTTGCGAAGCTTGTCGGCAATCGCTACAACCCCGTATCGCTGTCGTATGTCTTGGTTGCAAATGCGATCGAGTTGTGTGACGCAGGGCATCCACCGCCATCCCCCATCATCTCCATAACGCTAATTCGGCGTTCCATTTCCTTAGTGATGGGTCAGCACTCGGCACCATACAGCGCGACAGGACGTACCACGGTACGATAGATCTTCGATTTGAGGCGGTCTAGTATGTCCTTGTCGCAGAGCACACCAGTCAGTGAACGCCACTTCAAAAACGCAGCGGTGACGCGTGCGGTGGACGCATGGTCGGGGCTGCCGTCTGATGAAACCACTGAGCGTAGGTATTTGAACGTAGCGGCTCGCGCAAGATTCGTGCCATTAATTTTGATAGTGCCGGACTCGTGTTCGTCGGTGGTCAAACACTCGGTCTTCTCAACGTTGAGGCGGAGGCCGAACCGTGCCAGCTGGTCACTCCAAGCTTGCGTCTGCCGTTCAAGTTCACCCTTGTCTTTGGATGCTAGCATTACGTCATCCGCATATAGCAGCTTCCACGGCGCTGGTCTGTGAAGGTCCTTTGTGATGGCATCCATGACTACGATGAGAAGAAGCGGGGAAAGGGCTGAGCCTAGGTGTACCCCGACGGTTATGGGGAACTCCATCGACGTGCCCACGGCCGCGTGCACTTTAATCCTGTAGTTGGCTTAAAAAATCCGCAATCATTCGATCAGCTCTTCGGGAATGCTGTGAAGCCGCAGAGCGTACCAAATAACTTCGTGGGGGACGCGGTCAAAGGCCTTTTCCAGATCCAAGAAAGCAAGGTGCAATGGTCTTTTCTTTTCACGATGCTTCTCGACCAGAAGACGGGCGGCGTGGATGGCATCGTTAGTGCCGCACCCGGATACAAAGCCGCACTGGTTGGGAGATAGCTGGACGATTTCGCGAATCCGATGATGCGAATCTGGTGATCGATGATGCGCTCGAAGATCTTCATGGTATGCGACAACAGACGGATTGGTCGATGTTTGGCGCAGTCAGCGGGGCTACCATTGCCCTTCCAGATCGGGATGGTAGTGTTTCGCTGCCAGTCCACGGGCACCTTCTTCTCCGCTATGACTAGATTAAAGAATTTCGTTAACCAATCAGCGGAGTTCCACTATTGCGACTTCCACAATTCCGCTGCCATATCATCTGGACCGGTCGCTTTGCCTGGCTGCATTTGCTTCAGTGCATACATGGTCTCTTCGATGGTAATCGGCTGCACTGGTCCGAAGGTAGGCGGGACTTCTGGGACGGATGGATGGACAAATTATTCCGTCGAGACCTACTCAAAATAATCCCTCCATCGTTGCATCACCTTCTTGCGATCTATCAGGAGGTGACCTTGGTCGTCGTTGACGCCGTGAAATTTCTCGACGTCGTCTGCTTGGCGCTGACGCGATTTCGCGAGTCGGTAGATAAAACGCTCATCGTCCCTCGAGTCTGACTTCTTACAGACTTCATCGTAATGAGCCGCCTTCGCTGCGGCCACAGCCTTTTTAGCAGCCCTCTTTGCTTCGCGGTAACTCCTCCAGTTGTCTGCCGTTTTATTGTCGAGGAAGAAGTGGTATAGCCGCTACTTTTCGCGAACTTTCGCACTCACTTCGTCCGTCCAAAACCAAGTGTTTCTGTCAATCTTCCGTCGATCAGGCTTGGTCCTGCCGAATTTGGAGCGAGCAGCTTCGAGGATAGCATCAGTCACCTTTTGCCATGCTTCGTCGACGTTCGTGATAGGCTGCAACTGGATGTAAGAGATGACTGCTATTTCTGTCTCTCCCACTTCGTCGACGTTCGTGATAGGCTGCAACTGGATGTAAGAGATGACTGCTATTTCTGTCTCTCCCACTTCGTCGACGTTCGTGATAGGCTGCAACTGGATGTAAGAGATGACTGCTATTTCTGTCTCTCCCAATCTCCACCACTTGATTCGAGCCGGCCCACATCGCCCGACGCGCTTCTTTTTTGGCGGCGTGATTTTCATCGTTCAGATTAGCGGCCGGTGTTTGCGACGCGATACGGTACGACTTTTGCGTCCGTGACGAGCTTCTGGTCTTGATATCTCACGATCATGTAGTCGATCGCTGTAGAAGGAGACGAGGTGGGATGGTCGCCTCCGAAATCTCGTGTTCGTTATAACAAGGTTATGAGACTCGGCGTAATCGAGAATGCACTCGCCATCTCCGTTACGCACCCCGTATTCGAAGCCGGCGTGGCATCTGTAGCCGTCCTTCGTCACTCCTACGTGACCATTCAAGTCCCCTGCAATAATGACCGTCTCTTTTGGTGGTGGGCTGCAGCGGTCTTCTCAACAGTCAGCGCCCAGAAGTCGTCTTTGGCTCGATCTGAACATCCAGTCTGTGGGGCGTATGCTGAGAAAAGTGGATGCTCCTCTCTAACGTGACGATAACAATCTTCAGTGGACGGTCGTCAGAACGCTCTACTCCTGATGGAATCCCTCAACCATTCGGAGACAATGATGCCGACACCATTTCTTGTACCTGGGCTACCACTGTAGACGATTATGAATCCGCACCCGATGTCCTTGGATTTGCTGCCAGACCATCTCGTCTCCTGCACCGCGCACAAGTCGATTCGACGGCGCTGCAGTGCTGCCGCCAGTTCACATGAACGGCCTGTCAACGTGCCTGCGTTCAAAGTAGCAATACGCGCCTTGGCTACGTTGTTATCCTTGACGACTCGCCTGCTTGCCCCCGTTCGCGAAGCACCGAGGATTCTCGCATATTATTGTCCACACTCAACGGGCCCCGCGAGTGGGCGTCTATTTCCGCGTACGCCGTAGCCTTCTTCTCGAAGCCATTTGACGTCATGATCCATTACATGTGACGTGGGGTGTTCGTCAGCCGGCCTGTCACTACGGCCTGTCGCCGGCATTCGGATGACTGGGAGAAGGATTCCCCCCCATGGACAAGGGACTTATTTGTTAGAGGCGGCCCCTACTCGACTCTCATGTGCTTCCCAGTCAATAGAATGCGAGCTCTTGGCCAAAACCGAACTGCAGGATACAGTCCACACAAAGCATTTGCACACACCCACGCGCGTCAGTGCATGTTCACACTCATATGCTGGCAGTGTGAATCGAATCCAGTACTGTCGAACTAAGGAGTCTATCCCCTAGATCTACCCGCGTCGCAGGGCAAACGCATGGCTGTTTTTGGTCTGCGCTAAACCCCCTATCCGCCATCCGGGGTCGCGCTACGTAGCCTCGCAGCAAATCGGCTGGGATCCGTCGTAGGAGGGAGATCCGTGGCTGTAACATTCTTCTATAAGAGAAGAATACTATGTATGACAGCAGCAAAGAATAATGAACTATACGAAGGAGTTGACACGATAGTGGAACGCAAAATGAATGCTGATATGAATTTCTTTTCTATTTTCCATTCTCATAGGAAAAAAAGGACTTTACATGACAGCAAATTCATATGTGAATACATTTATCAACACAAACTGTTCTGCATTGTTGTCCACGAACCTGCGCGGTGAAGCATTCATGAAGGAATACGTATGTTACTCTTTCTATGTCTACACTAACGAGTGATAACAGAGAATCAGTGATATCGTACCATTCTAGGCTCAGAAAGAATACATATGGAGCTCCTTAAGAAAAACCACAAGGAGGGTACTGAAGATTGTCGGAGGTGAGCTAGACTCAACCTGAGTCCCTGTGCCAAAAAATTCGACATGGAATAAGTATGTCTTTCTTTCTGTCCTCCTGCAGAGTGGGACGTTAGCGAACCACTCTGCAGTTATCAAGAATACCAAAAAGAATACATTTGGAGCTCCTCAAAAAAACCTAAGGAAGGTACTGAAGATTGTCGGGGGTGAGCTGTTGACTCATCCTGAGCCCCTGCACAAAACCCTATGATTCATGTGTAGATTTTCATAGCTTCGCCTGCTTGATATTTCGTAAATAATGAGGTCCACTTAAACTCTGCTCATGAAGTTTTATGGTGCTTATTGTTTTGCAGTTTATTGGTGCTATCACAAGAGAAGAGGTGGAAGTGCTCAAATGTAACTTTCTCACCATGTTTGTACTACAAGAGATTAGAATTACTTTATTAGAATTAGGTATTAAGCAAGAGCTTCTCAATATGCACTATTACTGTCTTGCTACTGCACTGTGAACAACCTGAATAAATTTGTTTTCAAAGTTTCTATTTTTTACCACTATGTTCCTTCCTCATTCCATTTTCCAATGTACGTTGACTGCTTTTCTGAGGTCGTAGTGCATAGAAAGACGTGCTGAGCATTGATAATGTGAATACACGAGGATGGCTTTCTCTGAGAAAACCTTCTGTTTTCTAATTTTTACCCCTCTTCCTCAGAAATTTTCTTCCTTTAGCTTTGCACCACAATTTATGTACCTGGCTACATAAATTCAGTAGGTCTGATCTAAGTTCATGCGAGCGAAGCGAGCATTCACGCCAGTCTGGAAGTCCGGCGCCAGCCAGACGACCAGATTGGTATATCTGTGATCTCCCAAATTATCTTAAGACTGATATTCGAATCACAATCGCGGCATATGCAGATGTTATTAAAGTTACCGCTTGTTTTACCAACCAAGAACAACATGAAGTTCAAACAGCTATGAACAACCAACTGGAAAATATGCTCGATTGAGCAAAGAAATGGAACTCGAAAATAATTTTTGGTAGAAGCCATTTGTTGTCTTTGGGCGCATCTTCCCTCTGCGTTGAAAAGTGCGACGGTGGATCCTTATCCCGCACAGAGCAAGTTTGTGGTTTAACAGTTACTGTAATGAAGAGCCTGAGGTGGCATGCCCACATAGACTCAATCAGTCAGGAATAAAAACTGTGCACTGTTTGTTCAGGAACATTATTAGCAATGGCGTTTCACCTTGGATAAGACTTCATAAAACTTTCGTGCTACCGATTGTTGAGTACTGTAGCCCAGTTTGAAGCCCTTCTTTGATTGGAGAAATTGCAAGGATTGAGAGTGTTCAAAAAAACATTAAAACCATATACTATCGAACTTCTTCTGATCCATATTATCATACTAGCTTACCTACGCACAAAATGCGCCTCTAAAAACTAAGCCTAAAAAGTTTGTATTACACAAGAGAAGAAGCCAACTTGATTTTAGCTTTCAAGATTGCTAAGGGAGAAGTTCGACTAAAACTTTCACGTTTCTGGATCTTCCAAGCTTCACAACCTCAAAAATGGCGAACTTCAGCTTTTGGGCCGAAACAAAATCATGTCTTCAACACAACTGCTCGAATTGCAAGATTTGATTACCAGCATACCCAAGCCTATCACTAATTAATTCCGCTGTTTAAAACCATTTCTGCTATAATTATACATCCACATGGGACCCATCGCACTTGGACAGTTTGCTCGGACGCGACGGTCGCGTCGCGCCGAGATATGAACATTCCTCATACTAGAACGAGACGCTTCCTGAATCAGACGGCTTGTACATTTTTGACAAGTGCCGCACTCAAGGGTTCTTCTGAAAAACCGCTGTAACTCTTCATAGAGGGCACCGCAGCAGATATGAACAACGGATTCATGATCAGCATGAAAAACTACATTTGCCAGTGTACATCTCGTTACGGAATTGCCGCCCCTAGTATCCTTCCCTTGTTAGCCGGGGATTCGTACCAGATCAAAGAGTCGCTTCAGCGTCCGCCTCTGAATGGCTAGTCCAGTTGCGTTCTCGGCGCATGATTATCTCTATGGTCTTATGCCCTCTGAGCGATTGTAGCGTTTGTGGTCCTATATCTATTTTCATTTGCTTTTTCCCTTTAAAGTTTAAGTACACCACTACAAAGGATAATTCAGAACTAGTGTGGCTCCGAGATGTAAGTGCTAAGTACCACTAAATGATGTTTACAAAAGAAAAAGTATACCTTCTCAGAGATTCCGGGACGGCGAACGCAGGCCGAACACAGGCCGAACACGTTTAAACAGCAGTTACACCGCGAGGTGAAAGCTTATTTGTCGCCCCACGAGCTGCGTTCGCCCCTAGAAGGCTGTGTTCAGGGGGCGATGAACTGGTTTGCATGTATCAAACCTAGGATCGCAGCTCAATCTGGGCACAGGGCTGTGTTCGTGCTACAGACTTGGGTAAGTGGATGCTTACCCATGCTCATCCAAAAATAGTCCCGAACGTGTACGCGCTTTCCGCGGCAGCGCTTGGGGGGACGCTGCGATCACCGGCGGACCTCCAGATCCACGCCGCATCCGCTCCGTCCGCACCACGCGGATCTCGTCTGACCGATTACTGGGCCACGGTTTCACCCGAGCCGGCCTGACGAGTTTCGCTGGGCTCGCCTTGTCTTCGCCGAAGCGGAGACACGACTAAACTTTGATCCTCAACCAGCGGCTTATATACACCTCCCAGGGGGCGTGTCGCCAGGAGCAGGCAGAACGCAGGTTGAACGGCACCACTGTTTATCGGGCAAAAAACGCAGTCGAAACACGGGGTTTGCTGCTCTTTGCAGTCGGAATGCAGCAGTTCTTCCTCTTGCAGCAATGACTGTCTTCCATTTCTTGGGGCGTGGCTTTGCGGGTCGTGCTGCGTTTGCCTTATCCAGTTATCTGAGTTAATGGTCCAACACATGAAATTAGTCAGCCGTGCAACCAAGTCAAGTCCCGATTCAGCATCTTTTTACCTTTACTGCTTCGTCTGCCCAAAGTTGCTCTGGAAAGTTGCTTTGAGGTTTATCGATATTCTCATTTCCTGCAATGTTTGTGTGATCGGCACACTCCTTTTGGTGATACGAATAAATGAAATTATTCCCCACTACCTAAATTTCGATCTGCATTCCCCTCCTCCTCGCTTCTTTATTTGGTTGTTGATGTCGGTGGTAAACTAATCGACCTCAAGCAAAGTTGGTTTTTGCCGAAAAGATACCCTCATAGATTAGTTTGCTCATCAGTCACCCCACGCCGCAAACCCTCCTCCCTTGTGATTCTCATCCTTTCCAACCCTTGAGCTGCAACTTTCGACGAGTATTCGAAGTTTAGTGCAACATCTCCTCTCTACGATGTGTCCCCACATGCGAAATCTTGTCCCATTGTCTCCGGGAACATGTCGTCCCGTCACCTGCTGGTGGTTGATGTCAGCAAGGTGTTAGGGCGAGTGAGGGAGGAGGAAACAACTGACGTAATCTCTGCCACATTACCTTCAATTAAGAACGCGACAACACCTTGGGCCGTCGAAAACAGGAATTTGGTCTCAAAGTCTCATGTCTGGCTTCAGACACGTCGCATAGTTTCCCCTAAACATTTCATTGAACAATGTTACTTTCTTTCTTTCCTCTTACTTTCAAACCTACCTTGCTATCCATCTGTTTTCCTCTTCCTTACTTATGAATTCCATATATTTTCACTAATCTCCTCATGATGCGGGGGTATTTTTGTTTTCGTATAATGTTACCCGTGAGGAAGAATCCAGGCTTTGAGGCATACTCATCAAGTATTTCCTGGGAAAGCTTCACCCACACCTACTGGGATGACAACTAGATAAGAAAATGTTTCAGTACCTTTGGTCGAGGCTATTTCCTTTGTTAGTCTCATGTACCTACTTTCGATTAGGTTTCTTTTTGGCAGAATAAATATCGAAAGTAAAATATTGCCATGCTGGACCAACGCGAATACGGCTCAAGGTGTACTTTCGGACATGCTTTACCCCCTCTATACATCTCTGCGACAAGCTGTGCTGCACAAAAAATGTTCTTATGGGGTCTGCAATTGTATATACTTCCCAGCATTCTCGTTCATGCAGCGCTTCATGATCATTGCCCTCGCTAACGTGAATGTTTTCTAATCTATGATCAGGCTGACCGGAAGTGCACCATCACCGACGAATGAAAAACGATTAGTGCATTTGCAGTCGGTAGAAAAATGCGCATATTCTCCTCAATCAATTTAAGCCCCATGTTTGTCATGTATGCTTTCAAAGGAAGTTGATGCTGCTATTAGCTACGTCGAGCAGGACATTCAGAGCATCATCGGTTTGACCTACATTAAATAAAATTCCCCAGGGTCCCTCTTCTTTTGTGGGCTTAGACCGTACTTGTTGCAGACCTAGGAAGGGTGCAAACAGGCTGGGTACAGGCAACACTCTATGCAACTCGTCTCTCGATATCTGGCAGGAATTCAAAGGGCTTCCAGTATATTGCGCGAAGAAATCTCTGTGAAAACGAAACTGACGTTGCTGTGCCCTGTAACATCTTTGCCACTGAGAACTCTCATGCGAAATGGGCGGAAATACTAAAACTAGCATTATTTCATGACGATGGAATTGAACATTTTGTATCTGGTAATATTCAATTGCTTAGAAGCCATAGATCCTGATCAAAGTCCCATTTGAACTGATTTAATGGAAACAGAACGAATAAAACAAAGTAATAGCTATGTCTGAGCTCGCCTGGGCTCGTTTCCAAATTATAACTGATGTGCAGGTGAGAAATACATATAACTTGATTCGTGTTGAAGACTACTTATGATGTGATCGATAGCACAACTTGTATTTTGATGGAAAACAGCTGCCTATGGATGTATAGTGATCGATTTCGCGACTTCCTTATGGGACAAAGTTGTCACATGCGGTTTAATGATGCCCTTTCAAAAGAATAATACCATTTTCGAAGAGAACGAGATTGGGACCAATAAACGTCGAGACAAATATCACAAGGACATTTTGAGAAAGAAAATGAGGAAAAGAACGAAATAATAGTTAACGTGCAAAACTCCACTGGAGCGGGCTCCACTGCCAGACCTGTCCAAAGAGGTGGTGCAGCGCGTGAGTGTGAATCCAGCTCACAGCAGCCTCACTGCACAGTGAAAACAGCAACGAATCAGAACGCGTGTCCGAACAAGTAGAGTAGCTCTCGCACTGCTCACTTATGCGATCTGATATCAGGGCCAGTGAAGCACGCTCGTCTCAAGTAGAACATTTCTCTGTAGCCTGGGCTTCACACTCCAGCACATATGTACATGTGTGGGTGCTTGAGGATCGCTGAAGAGTAATTACCATTTTATACTTCGTCCCCTTGAATCTTTCAAAGGCTAGATCTCGTAGGTAACACCGGAGCTAATGCTACTTATCATTGCAGTTACAGATAGTGCATATGTAGCTGGGATGAGCAGATAATCCGTACCCGTTGATCCGTCTAAGCGTTATCCGCAGCTTTTCTCCTCCCTGTTATCCGGGCTCTCAGTATCGGGTTTTAGTTCGGATAAGCAAAGTGAGTAGCTTCGATTGCTCGTGTTTTACTCTCAGAGGGAACGGTAGCTACTAAATGAAAAGAATGTGATGCACGAATTTTTGTTCTCAGATGCTGTCATTATTCACACATCTATGTATATATTTACCGTAGCAACATTTTCTGCATTGATTTGACGTTCCCTTCAGAAACTATTGGACTATTCATCGAGGGGGTCTTTCTTAAACCATTCAAATTTTTGAAACCCTATTTATGTCATATCGGCAGAGTGTCCCTTAATAAAGCAACCTGTTATAAAGTCTATGTCTTTGCCAAGTTCTTCTTGGTATTGTTGGTGCGTGCGACCACTTTCATGTGCGAGACTAATCATGAGTGATTCCGAACCTTTAAATTTTAAAAATTTGTCATTTCCTCACCACGTAGTTCTGCCCGTACGCTTCTGGGCATTGCTATTGTTTGCAAATGTTAACAACAGCTTCTTGCCTTGTGTTGCTATGAAATCATAGACATTGCAGACGGAGAAGGGAGGGAGGTTGTAAAAAACTGAAACATCAGCTATTCTGCGTTCTTGATCCGCCGGAGTTTCAAAAGTAAAGTAACTGAAGAGAAGAGTCCATAATTTAATTTTCTATAACTTTATATGTATACTGATAAGAGCAGAAACACTAATCAAGAAAAAGCAAAATTAGCCAGTACAAAATGATGGCAGCACGTTGGGACCTTTCCCAACTATTCGTACTACCTCTTCCTCAAACCACTCACGGTATAGTCTTTTTCTGCTATTACCACTATCTGATTTTCTGTATCACTGTCCGAAGCCCGTAGCCGTTACTCCTTTCCGGTAACTTTCTTTTCTGGCGTTATTCCGTTACCCGTGGAGTTACCCGGGATTCGGATGCATTGTTGAGGAAACCCATGGTAATAGTGGTAACTTACCCAAACTTGTTCTGTACCTGGCACTCACCAACATTTTCACCCATAAATGACTTTGCCTATACCCAGCGGCTACCCATGGGTATAACGTTTCTCATCCTTGCAATGGTGAATACGGGTCTATGACTTGGCCAACCTTCAATTCGTTCATCATTACACTGCACACCTCAGTTCCTGTTTTCAACGTAAAAATTCATTCTCCTCACTTCCCATACTAACGCTTGTGTCCATGAGGGTTTTTTTCTTTGCTGAATCCTCATACTGTACCATTGGAAGTTAAATTTTTTAGAGTGCGCTTTTTTGTCTCTTATCACTAATCTCGTAAACTTATCATCATGAAAGTAATGTGAAGAAAAAGGGTTTTTCGAGTAAAAAATTGGGATTAGGGATGAAGAGACGGTAGAGAAAGGCAATGCTCTCCTCTACTTGCTCTGTAACACTTTATTCTGATTGAACAAGAGTATATCGATGCATTAATACCCATCTTCTCTCTCAGCTCATCTCTAAATCTGTGCAGCTCTGCAGTGTAAAGCTATAAGCCGTGGTACATGGTATGTTCAGTCATCTCATCTACGTGAAGACTCGGGCCTATCGACAGAAGCTTATGAATCGACTTGTAGGTTCCTTGCAACCCTGACTCACTCTGCCTACGAGCCTCTCTAGGTAAATTGCAGAAAAAAAAAGCTGTGAAAGAAGGGGATTAACGGCGTCTTTTCAACGGCTAGCAGACGGATCGCCCGCCTCTAATCGCCCATAGCCGTCGCTCACACCTCAATAACAATTCCAATAAGATAGATGGCTGTTTGTTGTACATGAATGTTACTGCAGCGCTGCTCACTCAATTCTTTCTTGTATCCTGGTGAAAATGACCACGTGCTTTCAAAGCAGTTGCTTGAAATCGATCCGAGACGTGCTTAATGTATAGTTAGTTGCATGATTATTAATGCATTATATGTATTTGAGTTCAAATACTCGATTTTGAGTAAGTCGCAAAGTCAGATGTCTTAGGAACACAGAACAATACAGCTCTGAAAAAAGGTGATTGAGACAGTGAGGGTTTGTCTATTTCGATTTCCTTCCAACATTAGAATTTTTGGGCCATCTTCTGGTCACGGTTACATCACTGGAAGAGTGGGTAATTTCATATCCATGGATAAGATTACTCATTGGCTGTAGCTGGGTATAGACAACGTTATAAACATGCCAAGTAAAGGGTAAACTTGGATGCGTTAACACGTCCATCATGGTTAATCTTAATGATGCATCCTGGTTCTGAATCATGAATTACCTCATCGAACAACCCGATCTTCATTTGTTTATTTATTTGCTTATTTTGTGAAAACTAGACGCCCAAGAGGGGAAGCAAACACTCATGCTGCAGTTAGATACTCTATAATATAATGAAAATTGTTCATAATAATCGAACCCCTTTTCATAGCAGTTTTGCCGCCTTTTGTGGGGTAAAATTTTTCGCAACGATACTACATATTACTCATAGGCTTTCTTGTGTAATTTTTGTCCCGATTTTTCACTAATCCATAGTCATCGCTATGTAGCCTCCTCATATCCCATCCAAAGAAGTCTTCACGTACCACTTTTGAATAAATGAGGGTTTCCGTCCGAATCCAGTAATCCAACATTCATAGAGTGAACTAGTTGCGGGAAGCTCATAAAATCAAACATTAGAAATCTTCGTAGACTTCTGTTCTCTAAGATCTCCTGTCAACGATGACAGACTTCGCAATAAGCCATGTAATGCGAGAGGAAACCTTTCCGTGAATCTGCTCTCGGCAATTCCCCAGTCTCGACGAAAACACTGGCTGGCTGCGATTGCAACTCATGGATTGTTCGGCGGCGCGATTCCCGCTCACCTGAGAGGGTGGATGGGAGGGGAGTTGCCGGAAAGAGCCGAGGTTCATGTTGACTTTACAGCACCGTGAACAAAGTGGCGCACAAGTGGCGCGAGAACGTCGTTTTCCGTGTCATGGGCGTGGAACGAGGAGCGGCGGCGCCCCGCGGCACGACTTCTCCTGGAAGAAGTCCGCATGGCGATGAAGGTCTTTCGGATTTGGCACGATACGCGGGGCATAAGCCGTTGCCACGAGCAACAGACACTCGCCAGCAGCATCCGGGGATGTACATCCTCGACTCGGCCGGCGGCTCGCGGCTCGGCCCCGCTCCCCCCACCCGGCCATACTCGTGTGATTCATGCCCGTGATTCGCTGATAAGTCAGTGTTATTTCCGATCGATTCACTCCGCACATCGACCCGCTCTCCGCACTGCTACGCTACCACATAACTGCGTCGTTTCGTCGACTTGTCTGTCCTTCCGTTCGACCCACTCGTCTGGCTCCTTCGCTTTCTCCTTCGCTCGTTCTATCGCCGTTTTTCTGAGAAGATTGCCAGACTGATCCTTTTCGAATCTTTTTCCTGTTTTTCCTCTGATTTCATAGAAAGAATTGCATCTAGATTCTTTTAACACAGTGTTCAGGAAAATGTGAAAATCTCCGCCTGATCCTGGAATAATATAGTAATAGAAACAATAACTAGAGAAAAAACAAGAGAACAAATCCGAGAAAGCGCGTTGCTCACCTATTTTTATTTGTTTACTTATTTATTCCAATGACTCAAACGTTTGTTAGGCGTGATTCCTAAACGAAAACAGCTGAAAAACATAAAATATGAATTCTCACTCCGCCGGCCCTAGCATCAGCATCTATTTTATCTACCTTTTTATTTTTCAGAGTACTCTCAAAAATACCCTACCGGGAAAGAATCCAGAACAAAACACACTTTGAAAAGGTTTCGGTGTTACCCGAACACTTGTGAAAGGGAAAATTTGCTATTGTATGAGCTTATGCTTGGGGCGTGGAGCGTTATACGTGGAAAGGGCGGTGAGGTCCAGCTCTGCGATTGGTCAATTCATCCAACTGGTCAATCACAGAGCTCGAAAGCGCCGCCCACTCCAGGCATAACGCTCCATGCCCTATACTTGGATCCCGTTTTGTGCTATACCCTTACAAGCATCTGAGCACTCGATTTTTTGCAACACTTCTGTGATGGGAAAATACTTTAAGATATCTCTCCTATCGTGCACAAATTATGATAGTTTATACCTGTTTTTGCCTATTTTTCCTGTTGAATAAATAGATAAGACAGAAGTGAGAATTCAACCAGCTCTTCGCATTGAATCTTAGCTTTTTCCTTTACATCTTTTTTTTTGGTTTTACTAGCAATTCTCTTTCATAAAGGTGCCATATGACCGCTTCACTGCTAAGGAAAGTGGCACTTTCTATGAACTGCACGAAATCCTGAGCGAAGAGCACTGACTGTTTTCTTCGACACATCATAAGAAATCTCCCAAAATTGGCGCAATTTACAGATGAACGCCGCTTCTTGCCCGGGAAATAATCGCTCTCATGAGCAATTTGAATTATTGCCGCAAAACACGCCCTACCAGCGCTCTATTACCTTGGTTTATAACATCGACTTCCCAAAAAAAAAGCCCCTTCCGTCCCCAGTTATTAGCTGACGATACATCGTACACCGATGTTGACACAGACTCTTCTGTGTTACTCGTAGAATCAGAGCGTTGTGATTGCATAAACTTCAAGTAGAAGCTGGTTTGATCAGGCTTAGGGTTAGCTATTACTCGAGTTTGTCAATAGAAGTGTCTAGTTCCCGTCTCGTGGAAGCGAGGCGACGATGTAAGAGACAGTGCTGGATTTTCCACTTGAAAAAAAAATTATTATGAATTGAAATCAATATCCTAGACTCACTGAAGAGCGGGCGGGCTTCAAGACTCGAAATCTTCCCTAGTGGAATAGGAACTAACAATAGAAAATTTTTGCTCAAGGGAGTTTATTAGGAGTGGAAGCCAAGGCTGTTTCTCATTTTCTATGAATTACTAGAAAAATAAAAGGCTCTCACTAGTCTGGACCCGCTTCGGA
>KN726147.1:0-15060 GCA_000816745.1 Ancylostoma duodenale
CAACTTCGCGCGCCGCGTGTTCTTTTTAAATGAAGTTAGCGAGGGTATTGTATGTACACATTTGTTAGTTTTTGGCATTCTGCATCGCACTGGTTTTGGATTCTTTCCTTTCAACAGAAGGTTTTATTTTCGTAACTTGCCAATTCTTTCGTTGCGCACATTCACGTTCAGTTTACTACTGCGAAACTAATCAAAAACGCACACTCGCTAGGAATTTAATTTGGAGAATGATGCTATAAAGGCATCTCACTTTTGCTGATCCCACTCAGATAACTTGTTCTATGGTATGCAGTGCAAGCTGCTCACATTATATGTAGTTATTTGTTTTACACCCAACCTTTTCTACTTACGTATTCTCACAATTCCATATGCTCTTCAGATGATGCTTGCTGGCAAGGCCTCTTTATTCACTAATTTATTTGTACCTAGCTACACCAATAATTTGGAGGATAGAATTCATTTATAGATAGAATCCAAATAATACAAGTTCATCTCTTAAAAAGACATCGAAGCTGTGACAATGAGTGTCCATTTACATTAATTCTCAGATCCTGAGATTTTGCCTAAATAAGTCGTAAGAGCAGAGCTGACATCGAACATCTAAAAACGTCCCATTCAAAACATCTCCGAGCCACTTCCGAACATTTCAGCTTCTACAACAAAGAGGTCCCTACTGCTCAGTCGCTTACATCATCTTTTTCACACTGCGTTGTTTTTGTGCTCATTGATTTCGTAGCACTCTCTGGTTTGGAAGAAAGCAATAACAGATGACCATGAAGAGTGAAAAGCCATGACGGAGAGCTGCCAGACATTGAATCGATATTCGTTCCATCGACATAGGTTCAATCAAAAAACTCTAGCTTTTGTTTCCATTTGAATGGTGAATATATGTCGAACCACATATATGTCGAGTTTTCTTCGCTCTCGAGCACTTACTCGGAATTCGATCCATTCACAACGATGACTCTTCAAAAATCAAGAGTAAAACGAGGCGGGTCCGTCAAATCAAATACCTACATATTGTCACCTGTGACCTGCGGTAATGCCAAAACAGAGTCAAGCGCATGTGCACTCCAGTCTGATGTGCAAACTCCACAGTCTTATTATTTTTCTAAGAACGTAGTAGGTGAGTGGTTAAGGCAAGTCCAACTACGTAATCGCGGTGTTTACTCGTGACCCCGATGTTTTTCGTTGTAAAAAGTCGTCCAATAGGTGGCTATAGGAATTCAGCCAGTGCAGACAATTTGTTCCTTTGAGTTGAACATATTTCAGTTGTTATCGTCGGTTGTTGTGTACGTCGTTACACCTGAATTTTGATGTAGCTCTGGAAGAGTCTCGACTGACATTATTCGAACAAATAACACTCACTTGGAGGAAGCTATAAAGGAAGTGTTCTCAGTTAATATGAAGAGATTTGCACACAAGGTCTTCCAGAGATGTGCTGAACTGGATGACCTGAAAAGTGCTGCTATAAAGAGAATATTATGAGTTCAATTGGTGAAAAATCATCGTTTTGTTATTCTCTGTCCTTTACTACACTTCATTCTTCTTTGCATGAAAGAAGATAAGAATCGAAAAGTCATTGAAGGTTGGGTTAAAGAACCGTCGAAAAAATTGCATTTCACGAGAAAAAATGCAAAAATTCTGGAAGGAAAGTCGTGAAAAAGCGTTACGTGTGATCTAAAGAAATCCTACCTCTTTTTACAAAAGATAGTCTGGAAATCCAATATTCTGTGGGACGTAGTCTAAGCTGACCTTTGTAATGCTTTACAACAGATCCCCTCCTCAGAGGGGATGTTCACCAGGGTCTTTATGCCGTATGTGCCACTCTGTGAGCTATAAGCTGCCGCGATATTGCCTTCTTAGATGAAATATAGCGGTTATCATCAATCTCGTCTATGCACAGCAAAATTCAGTGTTTCACTTCCGACAGCGCAGTGCGGCAAGCAGTGTTGGTGAAACAGTGAGTGAGCTTGTTTTGGCAGTGCGTAGTTTCTGCTTACATGTTTTTGCTAATATCAAACACGTGTGTACAGTTACTCTCTACTATCCTTCCTCATCCTCCATGCAAGAAATGAGGTTCCTTCTAGGAGGAACCACTGCGCTGTGAGTTGAAACAGACGCTCACCCAAACCCCCACTATTTTCGCGGTTTTACATTTTTTTTCTCTTTGCGAAGAAAGCTCTGTAGCCAGAAACTAAGCAGTGGTCTGATGGTGACAAGTCTTGGCTACGTGGTGGTTGGAACAGGACTTTCCATTTATTTCTTTAGGTTTTTTTTGATGGGTATTCTTCATCGCTTTCGGATGAGTCTGGTCGTGAAAATTCCTTGTAATCCTTATTTTGACGAGGTGACGGTGAACCACGGATCTCCCTCATACGAGGGATCCCAGCCAGTTAGTCGCGACGCTACGTGGCGCGTCCCCAGGTGGCCGATAGGGGGCTAATCGCGGACCACACGCGACCTCGTGCCTGCCCTGAGACGCGGGTGGATTCAGGGATGGACTCCCTGTTTCTGCAGTGTCGGAACGATTCACACATTCTGTCAGCGCGTAGGTATGTTCATGCATGCGTGCGTGGGTGTGCTTGCGTGTCTGCAGATTGTATCCTGCACATCTATCCGACCAAAAGCCCTGCATTCAAGTGACTGGGAGGTGCAAGGGAGGCGGTTCGGAGTCGCCTCTAACAAATGAGCTCCATCGTCCACTCCCGGGAAGCCCGGCTAACTTCCTGGTGAAATCCTACCTAGCTACCCACGGGGGAATAGAGCCCAGCAAACTATTTCCTGTGGGGTAATTTTTCTCAAGCTTGACACAGCAATAATAGAGAGTGTTCCCCTGATCTCGGAAGAGTCACTGGTATGGCAGCGCCAGTGAGGACGAAGTCCGAGAGGTTATTTAGGCTGCCTAAAACCAGAAGGACTATGATGGCGGTCTGTACCTTCAACGCACGCACGCTTGCATCGGAGGCTTCCATCGAGGATTTGATGATGCGGGCCAGGAAGATCAGGTACCACGTCATCGGACTGAGCGAGACGAGGAGACACCGGCCATTGAACGCCACCTTCGATACAGGAGAAGAACTGTTCCTTGGAACCTGCGACAGTAGAGGAGTTGGTGGAGTCGGTGTCCTCGTCAACAAGAACTTGGCCATGAACATCGTTTCGTTCGAACAACTAACAACCCGAATCGAACGTCTGCGATTGAGAAGATGTGGATCAATGCCGGCCGTGACTATCTTCGTCGTCTACGCTCCAACATCCAGCTACGACGAAGAGGAGACTGAGGCTTTCTATATGGACTTGGAGAAGTTCTACAGGGAAGACCACACATTCTACAAGGTCATTGTTGGCGACTTCAACGCCAAGATCGGCCCTAGGAGAACGCCTGACGAACTTCACATCGGTACCCACGACCTACAGTGGAACGAACAGGGAGAGAGGCTGTCTGAGTTCATCATGACGACGAAGACCATCCATGGTAACTCACAATTTCAGAAGCCAACCTCCCTTCGATGGACGTGGGAGTCACCCGGTGGAGATTATCATAACGAAGTGGACCACATCATCGTCAATCGAAGGTTCTGCTTGACCGACGTCGGTGTTGTACCGAAGTTCTACAGCGGATCAGACCATCGCCTCCTTCGCGCTAAGTTCTTCTTTTCGCGCAGAGGAGAGAAAGCCGCAAAATTCAAGAAGTGGAGTCCCAAGCCCGTCATCAATTGGGGTCTCTTCACTTCGTTAGCCGGCTTTTGGGAAGATGCGGTTGTCGACAGCATCGACGAGGAGTACGATCGGCTTGTTCAGCATCTCCGCGACAGCGCAAAGAAAGCCGAGGGTTCAGGAACCACCAAGAGGCGCCTGTCCTACGAGACCCTCGAGCTGATACGCCAGCGTGGAGCAGCGAGAGCCCGCAGGCAACTACCAGCTAACGTCTGAGCTCGCAAAACGATGCAGAGAAGCGATAAGAGAAGACCTCAAGGAGAGACGAGCAGCAGTGTTGGCAGAAGCCGCAGAGGCAGGGAAAAGCATCCGCAACACCCGCCGAGACTTAGCCAACCGCAAGGCCAAGATGTCCGCCCTCCGGCGCCCAGACAGAACCATTACTCATCATCGTCGTTCATCGAGACGGGTAATGGAGAAGGTCATCTACGATTTCTACTCGGATCTCTTCAATAGCCACGTCCACCTCCCTCAATGTCATCTCAAGGAGGATGGGTATGTTGTCCCATCGGTTCTCCCTTCCGAAGTCCGACATACAATCAAGTCGGTGAAGAATCGTACAGCACCGGGTCCCGACAGGATTCGACCAGAACATCTGAAGAACCTACCGCCAGTTCTCATCAACACGTTGGCTAGGCTTTTCACGCGATTCCTGTTGGAATGCAAGGTACCCAACCAATGGAAGACCAGCAGGACCGTGCTGCTGTACAAGAACGGAGACCCGCAGGACATCGGACACACATTATCGCCCCATCTGCCTACTGTCCGTCGTCTACAAGCTCTTCACGCGAGTGATCCTAAACAGGATCGAAAGGACTTTAGATGAAGGACAGGACACTTTTCAAAACCCTGCGAGCAAGCAGGGTTTCGGAAAGGATTCAGTACGATCGACCACATACACACCGTCACTAGAC
The DNA here is from genome assembly GCA_000816745.1 of Ancylostoma duodenale. NCBI lineage: Eukaryota > Metazoa > Nematoda > Chromadorea > Rhabditida > Ancylostomatidae > Ancylostoma > Ancylostoma duodenale. The sequence goes on from KN726147.1 coordinate 4,635, forward strand.
TCATCGAAGTATCGCGAGAGTACAAGGTGCCCCTCTGTCTCACGTTCATCGATTTGAAGAAAGCCTTCGACTCCGTTGAGACAGAAGCGGTCCTGGAAGCCCTGAGGAACCAGGGCGTTCCCACTCAATACATCAAGATATTTCGTGAGCTCTACAGCAACTTCATGACCAGGATTTCTACATTCTACGACTTCATCACCATCGACGTCAAGAGAGGGGTTCGGCAAGATGACACCGTGTCACAAAACTATTCAGTGCCACTCTTGAGGACGTCATGCGAAGACTAGAATGGGATTGCATGGGAGTGCAAGTTGATGGCCTCTTCAACACAACGGTTCTCCCTGCTTTAACGTACGCCTCAGAAACCTGGGCGCTGTGCAAGCAGGATGAGAACGGGGTTAGCGTCGTCGAACGCTCTATCGAGAGGGTGATGCTAGGAATAACCCGCCTCACGCAAGTGAGGGCCGGAATACGGAGTTCCACCCTGCGTCAAAAGTCGAAGATCAGGGAGGCTGCCGCTTACGCCAAGTTGAGTAAGATCAGGTGGGCCGGACACGTGATGCGTCTTAACGACAACCGTTGGACAAGAGCCGTCAGCGACTGGACTCCACGGAACGTTAAGCGGACAACAGGGAGACCACCGACCCGATGCTCAGACTTCTTCACGAAGTCCTTTAAGGAAAGATACAATGCTCTTCGTGTCCCTCGAGTGGACAGAATCCATTGGACGACTCTGGCACGCGAGAGGGACAAATGGAAGGATTGCTGGCGCCCGCTTGGTATATCCGAAGATCAACGGGAGTCAAGGTGATCAAGGTGATCAAGGTGATGGTGAAATGGCTGGCCTACGTAACCCAGTCGAGGCAGAGATCTGCCATAACAGTCTACATTGAATTTAGCCTTTCCCATGAGACCAGTCCTTTGATATTTTACCATGAAGACAACTTCTTCTTACAACGTCTTCTTAAGTAAGTGAGTAATCATGTTTGGAGCCGGTTGGTGTTGCTCTCTTTGGCTATGACGAAGCGATACTTTATGTGCTCTTGTAATATACCCCTCTCTTAATCGGTACTGAACTTGTTTTAAGAAACTTGTTATTCAAGGTACTACGTAGAAGAATTTGTTTAATGGCGGTTTCCACTACAATTTCGTGACTCCAGTTGGCAGCCTTCTGAAATTTTTTGAATCAAAAATTGGGTTTTGCTGATCGAATCATATACCAGTAAATGCGCAAAAGATTGCTCTCTGATCGTCCCCGGAAAATTGAGCATATGCCTTCAATAACACTCAGGCAGTTGCATCTCAGGCTCTTATCCGTAATCATCACTTGAGCGCTGCGCCGAATAACTTTGGTTCAGTGAGTAGAGTCCAAGAGAAAACCAATGAATTCTGGGAGCAAGCTGGGCATGCTTTTATAGAAGGAAAGACAAGGGGAATTCTACACAACATGCGCGGGCGGTCTGGTCGTAATCTAGGCGTGAAATTAAATGCATTGGCGGACTGCAAATACACCAGGGGCCTCACACTCGACGGCAACTCAATATTGAAGGCGCAATTTGACTTGTTTGACACGTGAATGGCGATTAGAAGTGTTCAGGGCAAAATCCGACACCAAAACTCATATGAATTTGATTTCGATCTACTTTCACGCGGAGGACTCTTAATCTGGCCAAGTTTGACGATAAATTTCACGATGAATGCGCGAGTTATGTACAGGAATATTCTGATGAGTTGGCTCAAAAACCATTTGTATTGAATCATTACATCAATTGCCCATACACGTACAGATATGAGTATTTATTTCACTTCTTCAGTGGAAGGATGATGTTGGTCGACGCAGAAGTTAGGTTTTTCACCCAGCAAAGAAATTTTCTAATCGTTTCTGATCATTTCGTACTGTACCATCTTATTAACGTGAGATTAGTAACAACGAAGAAGGTAGGGCTTCGGCAAGTGAGTGAAGTGAATGAAAAGTGAGGAGAGTAGTTGAAGGAAAAGTGATGTGCATAAGCGAATTAAGAAAACAACAAGTGTATGCACGATGTAAATGATTACATGAAATAACTAAGTAAATAAAATCTTCGCGCCAGGGATAAGCCTCGAATACGGAGTTTCTATATGTGTTTTATATGTATATACAACAATAACAAGTGAACAATGTATCAACTATCCCCTCTCTCTCAAATTTTCTCTTCTCCTTTCCTTAGAAACTGAAACAGACCCTAGAAATAAACACCTCCCATAAGACAATTCCTGTGAAACTCGTTTAATCACCTTCCCCGTGTTAAACGAGTCAAATCGCGCCTTCAACATTGATTTGCCGTCGAATACGGTACCGTTGGTGTCTTTGCAGTCCCCTAATGCATTTAATTTCACGACCGAGTTACGATCAGACTGCCTGCTCATGTTGTGTGGAATTCATCTTGTGAAGGAAAGAGGTGATCTTATCTATCTCCGTCTGCCATTTGTTTTCTTCCACCTACTCATTATTTAAATCTTCGTTCCCGTCCTCACCCATCTTTATTTTGCGCGTTCTACCAAAATTTTCCGTCATGATTGTTTTTCTATTTGCTTCCTTATTAACTTCTAACTATAGTAACTTCCTTATTTCTACTTTTCGCCTTCCTTTCTTCCTCATTTTCCCCCAATATTGCTTCTTTGCCCAATACGTCTCTCCTCTTCCCTTCCTAACACCGTGGACCGTATGTGGTATACTTTGGATCGAATAAAGCCGAATTATTTTGTTTTTCCAATACAGCACTGTAATGGTCTCCAAAAATGGAACATTTGAGTTATTTATTTATCCGAACTCAAATGTTCTTGCTTTCGAATATTAAGTAATCCGAATAAATGGAAAATTCAAATGTTCCAATATCAGTGACCGATGTAGAGCTTCAGGTGAGAAAGAAGAACTTTGAGGCTTCCTTCATTCTCGGATATCTGGAGGTTTAAGCTGTTTCCTAAGTTGTTAATTATTGTAACAAAATTATTCGGTTTTTATTCGGTGAGCGTACACACTGAGCTACACTGCGCCGATGTGAACTGAGCGACGGAGATCCAAAGGAATAATGCGTGGATGTGTTTTGGCATGCAATCAGCGCCTAAGAAGTGGAAGGAAGTTTCGAGTTCAGTTCACGGCTATTTACTACGAGCCCTTATGTTTTTCGATGCCACCCCTCCATAGGAATAACAATTCTGAAACAAGCCACCTCGCTTCTTGTCTGTCCTTCTGGTCCCAATGTTCCTGCATAAGATTAGATGTTAGCAGCAAGGATGATATGATCGAGCCCAATTCTGGAGGTGATGCTCAAACTTTTTTGAAGCGCAATTTGGTTAACTCGAACTTGAACGTTCATTGTATTCTGAGTCTATTCGTACATAGATGGAGGAAACGAAGTCTCACCTATTGGATTAACTTCTAGTACACTAAAAAGGCACTTGTTGATCTCCCACTGCTGTAATAAGTCCACCAGGTTGCTATTTTTATCGCATAAGCATTTCCATTTTGATGTGGCCGCTCCCTGGAGACAGTCATTGTGTCACCAGCTCACAAACAACGCGTCGAACCAAACATGCCAACGCAGATCGACCCAACAATTTGGGAAATCAGCCGTTTTTTGAATTTAATTTGTAGTTTCTTCTCACATCTCATGCAGTAACAGAGTATCATCTTGAGTATTCGGCGTGTTTACAGTGCATCTTCAAATATACGCATAGGTACAGCGTTTTCGTTCTTCCAAGCCTTCATAACGCAAAAACATCACAAAACAAAAACACAGATGGGAAGGAACAAGGAACCGATCCTTCACTTCCGGTCTTGCTCTTCCCCAGAAAAAACTGCTGTCCCCTCGATGCTGCCGTCGGAGCGTTATGAAGACTTGAAAGCGGCTACATAGCCCTGCCGCAGCGCCATTCGCTTCCCAAACGCAGCCATCCTTTCTGGTACTGCTCATGAGTTCTGGTTTCTTGAGGTTCTATTTCAACTAGCCTGCGCTAAAGAACATTTTTGAGTCGTATCCCAGAGCTTTGCGTTGAATCCACAATTAAAGTGACATGGCCAGTGTGTAAAGGGCTGCAGGGCGGCGTAGCATGTATAGGGAACTCCAAACGGTCGCAGACAGGGGCGGGACCTCGGCGCCGCTCCTGTCTGCGACCGTTTGGAGTCCCCTGTAGGTGCAGTACAACAGCGTAAAATTTCACAATGACGAAAGTAGAGTTTACTTTGATCCTTGGTTAATCACTGATGGCGAATTTAGACGGTTTCGTGCACAATGCTCGTCTCGCTGTCACTGCATCTTGAGCAGCCCTCGTTCTCCTTAGTCCCAATCCAGTATACCCATTTGTCGAAGTGTCAGCATTGCTAACATGACTCCGTCAGGAATGCGGGCATCTTATCGGTTGATGTGAACGGCAGTTTCGAAAGTTATGTGCCCTTTCGGAACTTATTTTAGGTCCACATAACTATTACTGCATTTTGTCTCGCACTTGCTCTGCCAAACAAGGTTATTCGACACCTCGAACTACTAAATACATGTGGAAGTAGATTAATACATTTTTTTGCCGCCTGTCTGACTTCTACCTGTGCACCTACTATTATCAATCACCATTTCTTTTCTAACTCAATTTATGTCTCGTTTTTTTTTTAAATAGAGGTTCTGCAATTCCTAACGTTCACTAGCTATTAGTTTAGCACGCCTATGTGCGTAATAAATAAATAAAAATAAATAAGTTGTTGTAAGCTGTCAATTGTCGTGTGCTTTTTCCAACTCGAGAACTGCAGGGTGATACGGCTCGTTCTGTTCGTGGCTTTCCATCAATTGATAGGAAATAATGATGAAGTCCGTAAAATTCCTTTTTTCAAAGCGAAAAGGCTAGACTTGTAGTACCTCTATCATGAAAAGGTGAGAATAAAATTGAGTGGACCCATGATGTCATCCCGCATTATGTATAGTCAAGCACCTTTCCCGATCCTTGTTTTCCAGGCAGCAGAAATATGTAATATGTCTCGCGAACCCTATTCCTCCGCATTTTGTACATATATCAGACAGCCTTACTATGTAGTAATCTCCTAGAAAACTACTGCCAAGCTAAACTTGTTCCAGAAAAATGTATTGGCAGCCACATGCTTTCATAATTGCTCTCGAGCTTCAGAGTGTCGCAGAGTTCAGAATTTCAAAATTTTAAAAACCACGCTATGTTGCTCACTCGCAGCGAAATGGATCCACATTATTTATCGTCAGTGACTAAAGCTCTGCTGTTGGTGGCGATCAGAGCTAGCTCGTCTGAACCTATACATAGTGTACAAAGCGGAGAATGTGGAATAGCTTCGGCGAATGCCGGATTCCCACCAACTCCCATGAAAGATGTGGCATTAATGGTGAAGCTAGCGGGACGATTCTTTCCCACTCCAGTGGGCTTTGCTTCTACTGCTTTCAGTTCTTTCTTTTCTCTTTTCTCTCCCTTTTTTCCCCTTTCCACTCTTAAGATTATTATTATTATTATTTTATTTGAAGAAGCGATCTTTTTCGATTCGAAATACACATGTATGTTGAAGGATTCTTAAAATAACATTACATGACGTTTCTCTCTACCAGTGTTTCTCAAACAGTTGCGCTCGCAGTATTTATTGAAATTTCTCTGTGAACTTATTCTGTTGTGATATTTTTAAGGTTTAGATAAAGAAAACAGAGGAGAAAAAAGACTAGAGGGTCTGCGAATGCGCAAGATTAGGAACTAGAACACTTCAGAGGGTATTTATTTGGTAGAAGATTATGCTTGCCTTTACATTCATCGGGAAAAAAATCTGCTAAGTAATACAGACTATCGGGGAATCAGCAATAAAATAATCAGCTGTTACAAAAGATTGGAGAAGGATATTGGCGAGATAGATTTAGACTTGTTTGGCGATGCAGAGAGCAGGGTATGTTTGTCTTCTGTTGCCTGTCCGTCAACTACTAAGGACTTTCTCCCCTTCTTATCGTTATGTGAACTGTACAGCTTCGCTCAATAACCGGTCCCATATGCGACCCAAAGGACGGCACGACACTCACTTGTCCACAATGTATTAGGTTGTCGGGAAATGATTGAGACACTTCACCAAAAATTCTTCCTTGTATCCCTCCCACGTGACCTGTCTCCGTGGTATGTGAATATGTGATACCCTGCCCTCTGAGCATCTTCGCTATGACTATGTAAGGACATGGCGCTGCGCCGTTTGTTATCAAGGAGCGAAAATGGACGAGCAACCAATTCGAGCGATTTCCTTGCACGAGATCTGCAGAGCGCCAATGCGATCAAGAGGGACAGCAACATTATCATGACATTCGGACCGGAGATCCTCAGCAACGCAACCGTGAGCCGTCGTTCGTAACGCTTCGAGCGATATGTCTCCTCAAAGCCATTTTCCTATTTTGCGATTTCCTGAGCTTAATTGCAGGGTGTGTTCTACCAGAGTTGCCGATAAGCAACGCGATGGGCAACATCAACATTTACAATAGTCAAATCAGAGCGACGGCAGTGCTCTTGAGGGAACAGAGACATTAAAGTATTTGAAGATGCGTTTTGCTGTACAGAAAGCACCCCCAAATGGCTTTGTTAACTCATCGGCACTCGGAGGAGCAAGCACGGACCACGATGCCATACACATCACACTTGCCCAACATCGTGCTCTCTAAGTAACACCTTGCCTGGGCGCTAAAGTTCTCCCGGGGAGAGCAACCCTTTGCCAATTTTGACGATTTTTGATCATTGACTGATGAATTCTTCGACCTGTATTAACATGATTACTGACCCCGCAGTGGTGGAACTGTACCCGATAGCTGGCCCTAGGTGATGTGTGCACATGATCATTACAACATGACCTGAAGTTCTTTAATAGGAGAGAAAAAGTTTGAAGACTGAAGAAAATCAAGAGTGTCTCAATCATTTCCCGACAACCTAATATATCGTGATCGCTGCATGCGGACCACCGCAGGAAACGGTGGATCTGAAGGTTTGTTCCTGATTGCCCACAGGCTGGGGAGGGGGGGGGGGGCTGTGTTATTTGATGCAGTTGGGACGATTTCGCGCTGGCCAGACGAAAGGAGAAGTTAGGTGGCTCGTAGCACAGACTCGAACTTTATTCCACTTTCAGACCTCTGAACAAGTCGTTTTGACGAAACGTTGGGCCAAGAATAAATAGTGCCACCTGGAAGGAGCACAAGCGCATAGCACTGAATACCAATGATGATTGTACAGAAGGAAAAAGCCTGCTTATGCGTCTGCCTTCTGGAGGTGGAACACTTCAGTCTTTAGTTTCAAGATGTGGAGAAGCAGATGAAACATAATACGGACCTTGTTCTTTTTGTTTGAAGGAAAGCAAGTAGTTTAGGAAAACTTTAGCACGGGGCCACAACATCCGAATGCGTGCAAGCATTTAACAATTAAACCCTTTCTGAGGTTTCATAGATCAAAATGCCGAGTAGGAATGCTTCGAAACTAGCAATCGTATCTAGACCTTATTTTCTCAAAGCATCCAATCTCTTTGGAAATATCATGGATTAACCATCACTGTTACGTTGTTATGACTGGGGAATGTTTTCTCATGTAGGAGTTTTACATAACGATAACATAGAGACTTCTGCCAGCTACATATGACTACGACGCCGTCCTAAACGGATACGTACCATTATGAGAAAATTATCTTTATTTGATAGTATAACAAAGGCAATGCTCTAGGAATCCCCAGGTATTCCATCTGAAACAGGGAGCATGACGTAGAACCGCGTTTGCCTCCCATTCTTTACTCTATTTTCTAGAAATTAATTTTCTCTCTTTCTCTTTTCTAGAGCTTCTTTCTCCATTGCTTTTCCATACGTATCTGCGGACAAAACTGCATACAGTCTGTCCACTTGGAGCGTACACTGCGGAACATGCTCAAACGAACGCGTTGATGTGGGAGAATAGGCCAATCAGCTCTCTATCCGTTAGCACGACTGTTAGTTACTAAGGGAAAGCTATCCCAAAGCGACACAGGGAGTGGGATTCGCCGCGCCGACGCGTTCGATTGGAGCGCGATTTGCAGTGTACGCTCCAGCTGAACAGACCATAGCAGTGACGCTCTACTGGCCACCATGTACGCCACTGTTGCTTTGCCCAAAAACCCGACTATACATTCTTCTATTTGTTCTCTCCGCTTCTTAGAACGAGCAGTGAGTGCATTCTTGAAAGATGTCGCTGAGCAGCGAGACGAAACAGCGGCTCGTCCAAATGTTGTCTTTCACGTAGTTGTTGAGTCTTATTCTTATCGAGGAAGGCCACAATGTGGTCAAAACTAACGGAACTCACCGAAAGATTCATATCTAGTGGTAGAAAACAAGTTTACAATTCCGGTTCCATCACGGTATTTTTCACTCACCCATTAAGAGAATCTTACTCCATATTGAATGAATGCTCCTATCACCAGCGAGAGAAAAACCCTGAAGAAATCGAAGTTGGCGTAGACGCGGTCGCGAAAGTGGTTTCCCCACATATGATCCCAAGTTTCTAGAAGCGTTCGCCACAATCATTGAGCAATTTTATGGAAGGAAAATAAGGTCTCATCTTTGAAAGAATACTACGCAGAGAAATCCACACGAATGAATACTGACAATTATGATTACAAGGAAGCGGAAGTGGCTTCCGTCACAAAACCAGCGTGAGAGCTTTTGTTGAGGGTGTTTTCTCCTCTTTTCCAGTGCCTAGGTAACATAGTGGAACATATTGTTCCTAAAAACTCTCAATTTTGAATTTACGTGAGAAGTTTCCTCATTAGCCACTTGGTGATGGTGATTCGTTTTGATATACATGGAGCGCCGGTGAATTTCGTCGTATCCTCACCTGATCTTGGGTCTTATAGCCACGATTGTAGTCTTTCACAGTAACTTCGAAGTTTTTTCTGTTCCGCACTCCTCCTATTCTCCGATTTATTGGTAAACAACGTTTCTGCAAAATCTTACGGTGTAGTATACCATTCACACCTTGACTACACAACCAGCGTTAATGGATTATGAAACTAAGAATGATGGACGGGTTAGACATCCTCATCATCGGCACTATAGGGCATTCTTTCAGAAGCTCCGGTATTGAACAGATGAACAACGAAGACTAGGAAACCCCAAAACTCGAGGTAAGTCGAAAAATGCGCACTGTTCTCCCTCCTGTCTCCGTAATTTTAGACCGCCCAGTACATCGACGGAAAGAAGGGCTAGCCTTGTAATGCCAGTTCATTGCTGAACAATATTCAAGGCAGCACTTCTCATTCTTTTCCTTCAGTTTTTTTTTCGTGAGTAATTCTCTCGACATTTGAATGGGTGCTGACGTAAGGATTCTTTGCAGTCATTCTCTCGGCATGTTGATTGTGGGTCCTTATTTATGACCCCTATACTACATATGTATATGTATTGATAGCAGAGATCTGCCGTGATGCCTGAATCGAGTTCACCACCTCTTGAAATACAATCCCACTCCTGTTCCACCATGGACAGATCTCTCATCCGGATTTAGAGTCGGATTACGCGGCTCTCTTTTGCTGAACTGCAGTAGTTTTTTTCACATCTTTCTGCGAGATACCCTTCTTTGGTTCCGTGTTAGCTGCTCTCCAAAACCATTCGGTTCTCGGCACATAGTTGAGGTATTTTGTTGATAACATTTCGCCTTCCTACAACATTTAGAGACTTGCTCATGATACCCAGAAGACAGAAAAAAAAACGATTCTTCAGCAGACTTTTCAGAAGATTTCAAACGATTGAGGGAAGGACTTTAATGGCGCGTTAATTAGGACGGAAGAGACAATGCGCATTACAAGTTACCCACTTGGTTGGAATTTGTTACTAAGAGAGATAGGTGTTGTTCCCACCGTTTTTATTTAATTTCACATTTCCATAATTTCCCGTTTTTTTCTAGTGTAGCAAGTACCTAATATTACGGCGTAGAACAATAGCCGGTTGCGAGTGGTTGTCGTCACGCCATCGTTCATTTATGAACACGCAGGTCTATACAAGATGTGATGTTTTTGCGCCATCGTGCGTAAAGTTCACGAGTTATCTGATGGTTCCCAGGATAACCTTTGGGAACTCTTATACTTTGGATTTCCCCGATAATTAACCCGATTTCCCCGATTCTACTGCTAGGAGTCCTCAGGCAGAACAACCCTGACGATTTTTGCTTTTCAGTGCGACTCCCTATAAATCCGTGCGGAAAAAACTTAGATCTGTCAAGTTCTTGGAGATTAGCCTTTGTCCATCAACGGCACTTGCTCCACATAGTCCATTAGCCGGATTTACTATTGAAATTGAAGGACATATACGTACGTAGTATATATATATATATATATATATATATATATATATATATATATTATAGTATAGTACTACGTACGACGAACGAACCGAACGAACGAGGTAAGGAG
>KN726147.1:25114-49751 GCA_000816745.1 Ancylostoma duodenale
ATATATGCATATATATATATATATACATACTAGACGGCATACCCGGCTTCGCTCGGGTGAAAGGCCGGGAGTTTTGCTACTCCCGGCCTTTCACATTGATGCGGATTGTTAGTGGCACTAATACATTCATTCGAAGTGCTCATCATTTCGGTGAACATCATATTAAATAATCTCGGTAACCCTTCTCCCCCCCCCCTCATCCACGAAAGCCAAAAAGTCGATAAAGCTAATTAATCGACAATTTGTGCAGAATGGTCGCAACATTCGTGTTAAGCGTACTGGAAAGCCCTGGCAGACACGTTTTCGCCCTTCCCCGAGCGAAAGCAGAAAAACTCGATAAAATCAATAAATCTATTCTTTGGAGCAAATTGGTTGTCATGTTCGTGTTCAGCATATTGAGGAACCCCAGTAGACTTGTTCTCAACATCCTCGGAGCAAAAGTGGAAAAATCAATAAAATCAATAAATCGATAATTTGGCATAAAATGGTTGTCATATTCGTGTTTAGCGTACCGAAAAACCCTAGTAGGCATGTCCTCGCAGGTCCCTGGGCAGAAATAGTGGAAAATCAATAAAATCGGTATAATCGATAAATCAATCGATAATCGCAGGTGCGAAGTAGCCTATAACCTCCGCCGGCCCCCATAGAGCCTACATGCAAAATTTGGTTCGGATCGGTCTATCCTCCGCGATTTCTATTCATTACATACATACATACTTACAAACTTTTACTTTTATATATATAGATATATATATATATATATATTTACGCAAATCCCTGGTAAGAGCAAAGAGACTGTAACTGAACTTGGTGGGAAGAAATGAAGTAGAGGTTAAGAAAAGGATTTGTGTGGGGACAGTTGTCCTTTGTGGGTGTACCACACGTCGCCTTCAAAAGGGCATGGGGAGGGGAGAATGAGTTAGTAGCGGTCTGGCTTTCGTTCAAGATATGCCCGTTGTTCGTTCGTTGCTTCGCTTGTCGGAATTTCAGTGATTCATTCGTACGAGTTCTACCTTGCAACAAAAACAGGCACATATGTTTCACATGCTTGCACTTTATTGCAGAAAACATCACATCATTCTCGTTCTAAGAGAACGTTTTAGGTAAAATAGCGCTGCCCTGTTAATTATGAAACTCGTAGTGCTTTCGAAAATTAAAGCAAAATCTTTTTTTTTTGGGTTTTACCATTGAGTCCTGAAGAGTTATGCTTATTCGGAAAGCTCTTTTTATGAAAGTTTTCGTCCGTTATTACAGGGATTACCGGCGAGTTCCATTCTGCCATTTAGTAATCCATGCTTTCGTTGCTGGGCGCAATCGACCAAAAGAGTTCTGACTTGGCTTCCCTTCTCTTGCGAAGCCCCTGTTGCTGTTTGGTATCGAAAAGGTGTTCATGTACATTCTTCTTAACAGTTCACAGTTTCTCCATGAAGTCCAACCAGACATCCGCTTTCCTTGCCCTCAGAAACCCATGAAGAAAAATTATGTGTCGATGAGGGTTTTCTGCTCTCTTTATAAAAAAAATGTTAACAGTAAGTTCTATTGAAGAACATTCTGGATCTTCTATCGGTTGACTGCAGCAGCATGACTTTGTGTAACTAACCACGGCCAAAGATTACTTGAGACCTGTTCGTAGCTACGATTATTCCACCAAACTTGCGAGGAAGTTCCGCTCCGGAGAGCTCCATATGCGGCGATTGTTGAACCCTAATTTGCTGGCTCTGAGCTTTTTTTACTTTCTTTTCCAAGCTCATTTCTAAGATTCTCTACAAAAACAATACAGCCGTCAACCAAACACAGTATTTTAAGTTTTACGAGTCTTCTTTCTGACGACTTCCGTCCGCATGCAAAAAAGCTCGCTTTAATCCCAAGGGTTTTGTTCTTCTATGAATCGCTATCCAATCCTAAGGCTTCTCGAAAAACTAAGTAATTTCTCGCCTTTATTTCTCAACAACTATGCAGTGAAAGATTTATCATGGTGTTTCAGAACGTCCGCAACCTTCTTGCTTTCTCTGGAAGCTTTACTCCTCAAGAATTCTTTTCTTTGTCTATGATTCTGATTATGCTTTTTAAAAACTAATGAAAAGCCTATGCCTAATGGGCAACTTTTCTTGGATGCTCTGAGAAGTTCTGCACATAAACGTGCTTTCTCAGGGGGATTCCATTGTATGTCAGAAAAGAGTTTCCGTGGTGACAAACTCATTTCACTTCGTCAGGTGTGTGCTTAGTGCTTGGACTCATCCCATGCCTAAGGTTTGCATGACTATTTGGACTTTTTAATTCCCAGATCAATTTTTTCGGGATGATCATCTTTCGTGTGTCATGGAATCATCGCTTTCGTGTAGTAATGTTCAAACTCATTGATGATTTCTCTGTGCTATACCTCTTCGTTATAGGTTCATGTCACCACTGTCAATTCTTTGTGCGCTTCTACTAGTCTACACTATATCGGCCGAAATAGTTAGCGAAATCAGGGGAACTAACGAGGACGAGAACACAATGGATATCACCGAAGAAAAACGTGAGATTTCATAAAATTATTGATCTTTGAGCGAGAAACAGTAACACACGATGTGAATCCATCGTCGGTAAACTTTAAAGACTATTGACAGAAAAATAGGAAATGCTTGAAATTCCTTGTAAACTATTTGGAAATAATTAGGTAACAGAAAAACGAGCGATAGGAACAGTGGAGGAAATCAGGTTTTTCTGCTCGAATTCCGGTATGAAAGCCTTAACTTGTCATGTGACGTCGAAAGCCCTTTATCTCCTGGTAAATTTACGGGCTGCTTTATCACTTCATGGAGTTTGATGCCACTGTTGGTTACCAGTGAACTAAGTTATAGTCAAAGCCAAGGAAAGAATTTATGAAAAGTAGGTTTTTTTTAAATAAAAAAAGGTAGATAGGAAAAACTCTCATGTATATCATAATGACTAAAAGGCCTATTTCTGATAATTTATATGTCCGCTCACAAATGATGGATGGTTGTTTCACTTATGATTGTTACAGATTGTATATGTATGTAGTTAGAGCCACTTCTCAGCATTTTATTGCACTTGTGCTTGTCAATCAAATGGGATAAAGTGAGCAGAGGCTAAACCCAGTATGGAAGAGTGACCAGGAAACTTTTTCCACTATAGTGAAGTTGGCATTACCAGGGTGGAAACATGGCAAACATAGCATATGAATGTTTCAGTACAAAAAATGAAAATTTGCTTGACTGTGGATATCCTTCATGCTCTCAAAATATAACAAACAGCCGGAAGAAAAGACCGGAGGGTGGGTAGTTTAGTGCCAATTTTCGGTCATGCCACGCAATTTCCGACGTAGAGCCGACGCTGTTCGCGAGAAATTACGCACAATCGAGTCCAAAATCGCCTACACAAACCAAATCGTGAAGAAATGCATAATGCATGTTTTTAGGACTGCACTCTAACAAAGTTCCTGCTGAACTTGCTTTCTACGAAAATGAATGTCTACGTACTCTGATTTGTGCACAATTGGGAGTCGGCAAATAACGTTTCAACTTGTGACTAGCTCGCTACACTGGAGGAATAGAGAAATTTTCACAAATCGCGTTTCATCTCCGTTACCATGTGTTTACCAAAGGCACGCCTGGCACATGCCCTTCAAAATAAGAAAAGAAACGTTCTAAAAATTGCCGCATTGCCTTGAGTTGGGCGAAAAAAAGCAGCCACGCTCGATTCTGAGAACAAGTTTTAGAAATTTCTTTCTAAAGACGCATTCTTGTTATCATCTGTTTGAAACCATTTGAGCAGTATGGAAGAACAAAATTACGAGATCATTTATGTCAAGAGATAGCTGTCTCGTACAAAATAATTCATGCCCCCTTTCCTACGAGTGGATGGAATGGAAGGGGGTGAGGTAGGGAGATTGGTGTATCCTTTAAAATCCCAGTCATAGTCTTTTCCTATTTCTTTGAGAATACGAGGATAGGTGGAAAAATCGTATTTGATCAATAATTGATTACTTAGCTCAATCAGCTTGAAGCTTCAACCCTCGTTCCAATTTCCCCCTGATTTTCGATTCTCCAAGGGAATTCTTCCGCAGTCCTCTGAGTGACTGTATAAGGCCAAGATGAGCTCCTGGTTCTATAATGATTTCCTCTGGAAAATGTAGCCTTCGTGTGCAACAGAGAGGCGTACGAGGGAGTTAATTCAAAAAATCAGCAGATCCTGAAGGTTTTCGGATATTATTTTCACAGGTTTTGTCTAGTGCATTCGGTCATCTTTTCTACACTGTTGTAGAGAAACAATGCTTTTTTTCTTGGCTACGCCAGGGCGCTTTTCTTCAACTTTCGGTGTTTTTGAAAATATTTCTGTAAGTACTGTTCATAATTGGATAGCTATTGGTGTTTCTAAAATCAGCAAAGCTCCTTTGGCATGAGCAAAAACAGAGGCCACCAGCATTCCACAGCAGTGGATTGACCCCTGACCCGAAGTCAGATCAGTTTGACACTTGCAGTCAGTTCATATAAAGGTTTCGTCAACACCATTCCATAAAATGCTCCGAAAAACAGGAACGCTATTGTGGTCATTCCAGAAATTTTTCAACTCACCATCGTTATTTTCTATCGGCAAATATAATACATGGAAGAATTGAAGTAAAAAGCATTTCCAGCACTATTTCGTTCCTCAGGTTGGAAAATCTGTTGAGGGATGAAGATAAGACGTGTTAGTTCAATCATTCTATCCCCATGTTGTTGGAATCTTTTTGATCTGGAGAAATCTTATTGTAGTAATTATGCTTACTATCTGCTTATCTTCTATAATACCATTCACAATAAAGATATCTTGGAATGTATACAGGTCTTGTATGTGTATTAGGAAGGTTCATCTTTTGCTACATTTCCGGTCAAATTGCATCCTTCAAAAAATAGAGGATAAAGGACAAAGTGGTCGGCGTTAATCAATCCCGTCACGTAGGATACGCCACGCATTCGACGTCATCTGAGCATAGTGGAGGCATTGAATGAGTATGTTCCCTATACAGTGACTTACGGGGGCTTCCGACATACCAAGTCAGTGCTTCATGCTCCCAGACTTCTCTGGTACCAGTTTGCTTGGTTGTCTTTGGGAGGGATCGAGGCATCGACCGTGTGCATGCGCAGTGCGCCTTTTGCCACTGCGCCACACGCGCTCTTCAAAATATTATATATGTGCTTGCAATGAGATGGCTTACTCGATGTCATGTTTTATGGTTAAATCTGGATGCTGCGCAAATGTACAATTTCCAGGGATGCATGCCAGGAATCCGTACTCGTGGATGAAAGTGAAACGAGCACGAAATCCCTACTCCTGGATGCTCAGCGAGCAAGGCAAGAGGGCAAGAAACCCATACAGCTGGATGGCTATGGAGAAGGGGAGAATTGTTGTCTTGATTGGAAGGTAGAAGTTGCCGTTTTTCCCAGCGTATCTATACACATCTACTTTAGGATAAGCGTGCCCTGCGTTTCTCGGATGATGTGTATCGTCAACCGAGAAATCCGTACTCGTGGATGTATACAATGTTCGACAAGCGAGCGCGTAATCCTTACAGCTGGATGAACGAATGAGCGAGCGTCTCTTCATTGCTGCATGTTTTCTTATTCACGATCTCATTGATCTTCCACTGTTAGATGTCATGATTCACGTAGAAGGTCCCACGTCGGTGTCCCTCCTCTACTAACGTTGAAGCGGAATATTTACAATTGATTTCACGCTGATCTCTGTGCTGTGCTACTCTTCGAGCCATCCCTTCGCAATACGGAAATACATGATCTCTATGGCACCAATAAATATTTCATTGTTATTGAACACCGTAGTTGAGTCAATGAGTAGTCACAAAGAAAGAAATATAATATATCAATTATTAAGAGAGAGACATCACCACAAGTGCAACAACATCCCTTGAGCCTTACGGTGGTGAGTAATATTACTGCTTTGTTTGTTTTTTTTTATGGAATTCAAATTCTGATACTTTATAGGTTAATACTTTCGCTAAAATTACTCGTGAAATACACACCTGTCGCGAACGCAGAGACAAAGGATGCACGCCTTACTTCTCCAAATTAGTAAATCTTTCAAAAGCGCTTCTCGAACCGGCCAATAATTTCCCCTATTTTTGATTAACTATTTCCATTATCACCTCTTGACAAATAATTCCAAGATATAATTTCAGGATTTTTTTGCAATACTACTTCCAAAATTCACAAATCTACGAAAATAAAATGTTCCATAAATTATCAGAGACCTCAGTTTTCTTCCCAAGACTCCCTCTCCTCCCCTCACCTGTGTTCGTCACTGATGTATAGTCGGGTAGCGTAGGGGACGCGTCTGTGACTTTGTCTGCAATTACGGCTACGGCTTGGCATCGGCAGGCTGAGCAGCCGGCTCGGTAGGTGAAAGGAGGCCGCAGGATGCGTCTGATAGTAGAATTACTAAGTGACAGCAGGAATACATCAGAATGGAAGGAGCCACATCATATATCAGGTTGGTGCGAAATTAATTGCCGTTTTGGAGTATGCACAAATAAACTTCTCTCTTCTGCGGAATTTGAGCATTTTCAAGCCTCTTGAATATTCCGGCTAGCTCTTCTCACTACCTTTGTGCAGAGTGGTGAACAAACGATGTGCCGACGCCATTTTGGGGTCATCATAGTTAATGATTTCAAACTCGATCACTTTTCTCAGGATCTTCTTTCAATGGACAGTGAGCTGCTAGTCCGCGAAATTCTCTTCCAGCGATTTTGAACGCCAAGGCAACTAAAGGACAGTCGTAAAGCCCGAATCGGATCTTACCATTCAGACGTTGAGAGCAGGGATAGATGCCTACTATACCACAGTTTCGCAACATTTGACTTCAACCGACAGAGTAAGGAAGGTGCGAAAGTGAACACCTCCGACCTTACTGCCGGCCAGCGTCTCATCCGCTGTGACTTCTCTTCTAACTTAATTTTCCATCCCAAAACGACTCATTGTTAGGCCGAGTAACTACTATAATCAAAGCTCGGTTTCTGTACAATAACAAGAGATGCAAATGGGCTTGGGTAGAGACGTTTTCCGATATCTAAGTTTTACTAAGCGAGATCTTCTCTCTAAGGAAGTTTTGTCACGAGTTTGGTGGCGCTGTAAGGAGGTGATTGACTGCAGCTTTCTCCAACCTAGTCAAGCGTTGACAGCAGAGTCCTAACATCTTGATTTCGAGTTGATATCCGAAAATCTGCTGTAGATGTGGCTGGCAGTGGTGAACAGAATCAAGTTTTTCCCTTCTCCAGGATAGCGCTAAGCCTCTCGAGTAAAAACTCACCCGGCAAAAAATTGCACAGGAAGGCATTGAATTTCTCATCAATTCCTCTGATTCCTCAGACCTTTCTGTTACTGAATATCATTTTTGCCAAGTCCTAGATGGAAACCTGTGGCAAAAGCAAATTGCTGATCTGGAGCATGTCGAGATCGCCTTCCGAAAGTTTGTGGATTTCTGCGATCTCAGTTTTAATAGCAGAGCGTGCAATTTTTATTACGTTGCTCGGGAAGATGTGACGAATTAAATCAGCATTAAACTGATGAAAAATGTGTTTAAGTCAAGTTTTGACACTTTGAACTGGAGTGTTCGTTTCGGCAATTAATTTCGCACCAACCTGATTCATGTTAGAACTTGCGGAGGAAAATGCAATAACCGAATCGAACCAGGTGTTCCTCAGACAAACTCTCGCTCGGCGCGCGCGACAATCTCGCTGGCCGCGCGCCCTAATCTCGCTAGTCCCGGGGCCTTACCTGCGCGGCCAGCGAGATTGTTGCGCACACCTTGCGAGGTCGGCGCGCGCCCAGCGAACTCCGTGCGCACGCTCAGCGGCTACGTCACAACCGGTCAATACCGGTTGACAGCCAGGTGTTCAACGCTGAGCGACAGGGTCTCACCACATAGATGTACTGTTGGTGCATGGATACCTATACAAAAATGACCGCTACGACCTGCCCTTGAGTGGATGAGGATATCGGTGAAAAAACATTGCCTTCACGCCCTCAAAAATTGAACCTGTCTGCCGCAGGTTACCAACCTGAACGGCGGAGTCCCACTGATGTTGCTTCGTATTTCTTGCTGGTGAAGATGTGTTCTCGCGCGCGCCAAACAATGTTCTCCGCGCGTTCTCGCGCGCTCTCAGCGAGCGTCTGTCGTCGCCTACGTCCTTCAAAAATCGTTCCTCGTCTGCTCCGCGCCTAGCAAAATTGTGCTCCGGCAGATGCGAGCGACTTTACCGACCTGCGTCCTCGAAACTGTACTGTTTCCTTCTGCTCCGCGCAAAGTGAGGCAGGGCTCGTTTCTTGCAGCCTCAAGCATGTGTGCGCGACCAGCGAGAGTTTGTCTGAGTCAGCCGGCAGATACCACGCCGTAGTCGTAATTACAGGCAAAATCACAGACGCACTCGCTGCATCGCGGAAACCGCGCTTAGCTTTGGATCTTCACCAGGCTAGAAACGTCGAGTGCCAGATGATCGGACTGAGCTTTACCGGCTAAGCCATCCGATAATGTTTTTTTTCTGTTTTTCTTTGGCCATATCAGAACAACGGCCATTATTGCAACACTCGCAGACAACAACAAAAGAATGCCTCTTGAGGGTCTCGAACACCGACCGCGCGGTATCCAATACATTACAGCAGAAAAACTTTGTGCTACTCACTTCTCTAAAAACGGGGTGATCACCACGCACGATGCCCTTTTCATTCCACCCAACGATCTTCGCAGTTGTAAATTTCTATTTAGGGCCCTGAGTGCGTGCGGAGTTAAGCGAGGATAAATCAATCAACACCAACAACATGTCAAACAGCTGATAGTTCTCATGGTTACCCGAGTGTCGATTTGAGGTCCTGATTCCGTTTTTATGGGGGTTGGTATTTAGCGTACTAGACGAAAATATCATCTCTATTTTGTACTGTTACTAAAAGGTCAGAGTGGGCACACACTGGATATGTTGCTTCGCGCGGTCTTCTAACCCCTGCACGCATAGCTCAGTGGGTCGAGCGAATGATCACCATGTCCGACTTTCCATGAAATTCTGGGCAAAATGGAGGTGGGGGCCACCTATCAGAACTCGATAATATGACCTGTCCTATTGTCCTACATGTTCTGACTGGTTAGCTGACACCTCTAAAACGCTCTGACTTGTTAGTACACCTAACATACATTAGTTACATGGAGTGCAAACAAGTTTTTTTTTCGTTTTACCCTGATATGTCCGTTTTTGTAGGTTAGTGATGTACAGCTGTACACGAGCGCCTTCGTGAGAGCCTGAAAGAGTGATATCGACATGGATCCATTCGCACAAACGTCTAACTAGCCTACAGAAAATTTTCTAATCCTACTGTCCTGATCACATCGTTCAAGAGCGAGTTGGGTAACCGTACCTCACTGTTGCTCCACGGTGTGGAGGGTTAAGGGCGACCACTGCTAGCTGGCGTAGGGGTAGTTGAGTGCCTAACTGACATCAAATAAGGTGCTTTAAGTACGGATTGAGTTTCCGTGTGATCGAGATGCACTTTTCCTTGTGGTTCATTTCTGGATTCTCAGGATTACGGACGAGCGTTTGCTTAAGGTTGCTGGGTGGAACTTCTACAAATGCTACAAAATTTTTCAAGCTGGGTTTCCTCAGACACCGCTGTATGGCAATGCTTACCTCACTGGAAATTAACAGACATTCAGATTCTCCAGGGAGCGGCGTAGGTTATAGGATACTTTTCAGCGGTAAAACAATCGATAATCTTGAGTGAAAATTCTACTGACTTTTAGCTATTTTTTTTGTTCGCGTGGATATGTCTGCTAGGGTTCTCCAGCACGCTGAGTACGGATATGACAACCATTTTGAAGGACATTATCGTTTTATCGATTTTCTCGGTTCTCGGCCATTTTTGCTCAGGGATCGGTGACGATATGTCTACTGGGGTTTTCGGACACGCTGAAAAAGAATATGGAAACTATTGATTGGCCAATTAATTATTGAAGCATTGATTTATCGACTTCATTGATTTTTCATAATTTTTGCTCAGAGTGCGGTGAGGACATGCCTACTGGGGTTCTACAATACACTGAACACGAAGATGATAACCATTTTTAGCGAAAACATTGCAGAGTTCATTGCATAGTGTGGTGGTGTGCGGTCGCACAGTACTCGACTCTCTCGGCATACGTACCTACTCGACCAGCCTTCGAAGGTTATACTACTCCAAGTCGCCAAGTCGCCAAAATACATACTGTGGACGAGCATCCCCCTTGCGGCAGGGGCTCGTATTTCGATTCTAGCCACCGGATAAGGTCTATTTTTCCGACTTCAGAATTCATATTAGCTGGCATCACAGCTTTTGTGAGCCTACCGTTCTACAAAATCTTTGCATAACTCTTGTGGCGGGGTGAAAACTTTTTCCAAAGCCACCGCAATTGGTTCGTAAATCTCTGCAGTGATCTGAGTACGATTAGTTCTCGTCTTTGCTCCTCTATCGTTCAGGGATATTCTCCTACCTCGATGTGCTCAAAAAGGCGAAGGAATAGACGAGGTCATCGACCGTGTCCGCAGTGATGGTGCACTCCCTGACCACGTAAAGGAGCTGCTGTTATACTTGTGTGATTTCAGAATGCAAATGGCATGGCTCATCCAACGTAATCAGGAATTGGAGAGAAACGTGGAAGAATTGCACTCCTAAAACGAGAAACTGCGAAGAAATATCAAATCAAGAATCATATCAAGAAATATCTCCGTGAAACAGAACGACCCTATCTTTGATCTTGAGTCTCAAAATGAAATTGAACGTCGTAGATCGCTTGTCCTTATAGGTGTTCCTAAGCAGAAATCTGGTGACATTCGTGAACGTATTCAATACGACTACTTGAGTGCTGTCAATGGACTGACTTTTCTTGATATGGAGTGTAGTCCTGTATCGGTGTCCCGCCTTGACAAACCCACTGAAAGAAAAAGCGGTTACTGAAGATTGTATTACCAAGTTTATCCCCCAAAAACTAGTAGTTAGAAGAGCTCCTCGCCTACGCTTCTTCTCAGCTGGTCCCTTCCTGAGGGAATCCCTCATGTTTGCTGAGAGAAAACGTAGGCAGGAACACTTTGTGTCTTTCAGAATTGTACGAGGAATGGCCAAAGCGAACCCTATCACTAAGGTTCTAAGTCCTGGCGCAGTAGTAGATCGTGAAGAGGTTGAGTCCGCTTCTGAAGGGCACCATCAAAAGTCTTTAGACTGGATCCCAATCCTCGGAAATATCATAATTATATTTCGTGTTTCTATTCAAATGTTAGGTCTTATCCGAAGAATGTTAACTACATTAATCACGATTTACTGATGGGATTCGATTTATATGCGATTACTGGAACTATTTGATGAGGGAAAATTTTCCCATCAGCCCATGGTACACCTCAGGTGCGGCGCACCCGTCAGAAGCTCCTCAATCCTGTCAACTATGACAACAATGGTTGGATTATGTACCTTGGACATGCAGTATCGGCAAAGTCTCAACTTCTTTCTGACTACTACTTAGACGGAAAAACATGCAACACTCGGGCTTTCGGCCAACTTTTTCGCGCTCGCTCCTCCATTTCAGGTGATCCCCATTCAAATGGTCGCAGGAATCCTTCTCATGTACACCGGTCGGGGACGGCCGGTTTTCTTCTCAGTGTAATATCAACTTCAACCTCCCATAGCTTGTTGATCTTCTGCTCTGTTCGCAAAGAAGTTTTGAAGTTCTCTTTCAGTTGCTGCAGTGGATTCTCCAAACTGCGAGAGGATAACAATGGATTCGCGGTGCGTGCACCCTTAAATGGCTTAAGAAATCCAACTGAGCTATAAGTCATACGGAAGACAATTTCATGGCGTCTTTAAAATATGTAAAAAGAAGACGTGATAAGAGTCGGAAATAAAAAAAATGAGAGCGCCAAGTGAGGCGCCTATACTTTTCGGCCACCCTCTAGACCCCCTTCTTGCAAATGAATTGATAGCTACTTGCTTAATAGAGCCATCAGTGACTTGATCACATGCGAGTTTCCGGCTATTGTTGTTGGAGACTTTAACTTCCTGGAAATTGATTGGTCTAACCTGTGTAAGCAACTGCCGCCCATTCCCTCTTCCTTCGTTGAAATGACTTTAAGTCATGATCTCAAACAGTTCATAAACAAACCCACTCGGGGAATGCATTTCTTGGATTTCCTTCTCATCGTCAGTAATGATGAATCACTTCTCACTAATGTTGCTTTGGACCCCCTGGTAGGTCCAAGTGATCAAAACAGTGTAACATTCCAAGTATCCCTTGCTTACTACGAGGAAATCTCCACATTATCTCAGCGATTTTCTAAATGTGATTTTGAAAAGGTCTGCCACTACCTTGCATCTGTAGAGGGATTCCTCTGAAACAGTTGATTCCGTCAATGAGAGATGTTCCTAGCTTTGCTTCAGCATTCCATAGCTATCTTTGTTCCCTGGAAGAGATGCATAGAACCCGACATCACTTTCCTCAGTACCTTCAGAATATGGCAAATCATCGTTGTTGTTTGCTCCATGGAGCAAAAAGAACACAAAACCATACTGACCATTATACTTCGAAATTTTTCTCGAATAATCTCGAATTTATTCGATTTTCAAATTTTTCGAATAGTCGAATATCAAACTTATTCGATTTTTCACCTTTTTTCGAATGGTCGAATTTTGGGTTTACTCGATTTCTAGGTTTCTCGATAAATCGAATTTCGAATTTATTCGATTTCTAAATTTTCCGAATAATCGAATTTCGAATTTATTCGATTTTCACTTTCTTTCGAATTTTCGAATTTATTCGGCTTTTCAAACTTCGAATATTCGAATAAATTCGAAATTTGTTTTCGAATTAGTTAGCTTATCTGAGCATCAACTCGGAATTGGTGTATTTTGCAAAGACTTGAGAGTTTTAACTTATGGTTATGAAGATTTCTTTAATTCACTACCGTAGACGCTCTGCAAGTGGGAGCGACTTCAACCATTACCTTTCCTAAAAGCTACTTCAGTGCTCTATTTATTTCAGATAAAATATGATATGAAGACAAATCCTTAAAAAGTAAGGTTGTCCTTCCTTTTTGCTGCCTTCATAATGGCGCTTCTAGTCGTTGAAAAAATCGTGAAAAGTAGGATCATAGGGACATACACGTAGAATGACTAGTGATCAGGGTAGGATAATGCAAACTTTCTATGACTGCATCATGATTTCATATACATTTGAAAATCAACGTAGGATAGTATGGCGGAATGTTGCCCTTGAAGATAAGTTCAATCATTTCGTTTCAACAGTGACATGAGCGGTTGACAAGAACAGAACGATTGACTTATTTTTGAAAAGTTGTGGACATTCCTATTCAGTGTTCACTCTCATTCAAGAGAAAAGACCGAGCCTGAAAAAACCAGAAACAATGCTGGTCGTTCGTTCACTGCGGACTACTCGATAATATTATGCAAAGTCTGATTAGGAAAGAAGAACTTTGTCTACACATAATTTCTTCGATTATTCGAAATCACCTAACTATTCGAGACTAAACCGAATCGAATTTTGAATAAATTTGAAAATGGACTTTTTTCGAATAGTTGAATTCCGAGTAAATTTGAGAATGACCTTTTCTCGAATATTCGAATTTCGAATTATTCGAATTCGAGTTTTTGTTCGAATTTTTATTCGAATACGTTATCCGGTCCGAAGTATACTGACCATGAAGGTTACAGCGCATTCCCAAGAAAGTTTTCTCATCATCTAGACAAGTATAATAGGAACCTTGAGAAAAACACGGCTTCTTTAGGTTTTTGGGGAGAAAGCTGAAGGCTTCACAAGTTTTCTCATCATCTAGACAAGTATAATAGGAACCTTGAGAAAAACACGGCTTCTTTAGGTTTTTGGGGAGAAAGCTGAAGGCTTCACATCATATTCCATGTATAAAGAAAGGCGACAAGGTTGCAGTGTTAGATGTCGACAAAGCAAACTTACTGGCGGATTAATTTTGTGAGGTGAACTCCGAAAATGCAGAAGAATTACCGGAGTTCAATACCAACGAAAAATATCCTATGGAAACGTTACCATGGCCAGATGAAATAACTTTCTATGAGGTGATCAAAAAGTGGCCGAAATCTTAATCTCTCACACCCGATTTTATACTTACGTCGGTTGTTCAGAATATTGCACATGTAGTAGCTGCTCCTCTTGCATACATTTTTAATCGGTCGCTAGCATTTTCCGAAGTACCACACAGGTGGAAGCAATCTTTCATCACCCTTCTACTAAAGAAAGAGTCCGCAACTGAGGTTGACAATTATAGATCTGTCAGCATTACTTCGTTCTTCTGTAGGGTTTTTGAAAGAGGACTGAAAGCACATTTGGTGACTCATTATGAGAAGAATGAAATAATACCGTACAATCAGCATAGTTTTGTTCAAGGAAAATCTGTAGAAACAAATTTGTTAGAATGTCTGAATGACTGGAGTAGCTACCTGGATGAGAAGAAACTTTATGATGTTATATATTCCGATTTTTCCCAAGCTTTCGATCGAGTCAGTTATGAGATGTTACTCTATAAGGTGTCTAACTTAAAAGTAAATCCAAAAATCTACGACTGGCTCTCACATTTTTTGAGTAACAAAACATTGCAGTCAAAATTAATTCCCGTTATTCCTCCTGCAAAATTGTCTCTAGTGGCTTCCCGCAGAGGGAAGATCTGTCTACTGTTCTGTTTGCCCTGTATACTGCAGATCTACTGCAGTCCTTGGAAGAAAAGAGTATCACTCGCAAACAGCGTGCTGATGATACTAAAATTCACAATAGAATTGATGCCGATGTTCAGCTTCGTGAAGTTCAGAATGCTATAGACCAGATCTCACAGCGGTCGTTAAAATGGAAGCTTCCTTCCTAGTAAATACATTATTCAAGGTCATATGATAGAAAGTGTCAATGAAGTTGTTGATCTAGGCTTTCGATATGACAACAAAGTGGACTTCTCTGATCATTACAGATATCTCTGTAGAAAGGAGGTTACCTACACATACCAGATCTTCAAAGGACTCTGTTCAAAGGACAAATATGTGCTGTTGAAAGCTTAAAAGTCAAAGGTCAGACCCATACTTAAATTTGGCTCTGTAGTTTTTCTCCACATAGGAAAAAGGACACACGTATGTTGGAAAGGTTCAAAATAAATCCACCAGGAAAATAATGATAAGATCTGGAGGGTATCATTACTCAAACGTACCGGTTGCTAAGATAAGGAATTCACGATGCAAAATTCATACCCTTGAATCAGGAAGAAGGGTAAGAGATGTTTGTATTGTCTATATAATTCTAAGTGGCATGGTCAAGATCGATGTGATGAAGTTTTATAAGATAATTTCATCAAAAAAAGAGGTGGTTCGGAAAAAAATTTCTTATGCAGGTCCAAGAACAACTGCTAGACGGGAAAGTTTTACAGGCCGGGCAGGATCTTGTCATCTGACCTTACGACATAAAACTGCTCCTACCTCTCCGAGGTACTTTTCTTTCAAACGATGGGTCTCTGAAAAGCTTTTGTGTCACTAGTGCAATGAGTAGATTTTTGTATGCTTTGCTCGATGTTACTCGATTAATAATAAATAATAATAATTTAATAATACGATTAATAAATAATAATAATAACAATAACAATAATAATAATAATAATAATAATAATAATAATAATAATAATAATAACAATAATAATAATAATAATAATAATAATAATAATAATAATAATTTATTAATTTTATTGTTTTTCCATCATTTTCGTTCGGAGATCGATGAGGACGTATCCACCGAGGTTTCCGAATACGCCGAACACGAGTATGGCAAGTGCCTGTTTGTTGATTCATCGATATTAATGATTTTTCATTAATATCGATGAATCCTTTTGGCTGGGGTCGGTAAAGACGTCTCACCTGGGATTCTTTAATACGTCGAGCACAGATGTGAGAATCACAGTACACGAGTGCATCGGTTCATTGATTTCTTCGCTTATGCATAAGGACGGGTAGGAACACACATACTGTGGTCCCCGAACTCACTGAACACATACGACATGACAAGAACTTTCCATGAAGTTCCTACCCAAATAATTATATTAAGTTTTCGCTGCTGGTGTGGCGAAAAGGAGTCTGCTACTTAGGTTCGTAGTCACACTGATCACAAAAATAAGTATTGTCCTCACCAGTGTGAAAAAGCCGAGTAGTAAAACACCCGAGCGAAGCAGGGTATGCCGTCTAGTTATTTATAATTTGGGTTCTTATTAATTCTAGCTCTTAGTGGATGTTTAACAAGGACTAATCCAAAAATCGAACAGTTCATTGTAAATACAAACAATGATGGCACAGGCGAAAAAATACAACCACAATATAAGGTCGGAGAGAAAGGCGTGAGAGGTGATGTCGTGTGGCGTATACTCATTTTCTCACTGAGGTGATCCGCCGTCTGCATCGAAGTCGTACCAATCAAGTCACTGACCGGTAACAGGATTGCGGCTCCTTCATATGTCCGTACAATCATACTGGACTTGGGTGTTCATTAACGGCTTAGCGCTATCCTGTCGTACTAGTGATGGAGAGGATCGCTCACTCTCACGAATACACTTCTGATTACCACTCATACGATAGCTGCCACGAGTCGTCATCTGATCGGTCACCAGTACCTAGAACAAATGAAGATTCAGTCGATTCTTCAACTACGCTTATTCACTTCATTGGATGCGCCTATGTGGATAAGGATGACGAGCGCATCATGCAGTTCACACTTGTCAGTGGTGGGAATTTCAGGAGGCATACTTCGTATATGATCTTTATCATCGTACTCACCTAAGATGGCCACGTTTTTGTCTGCTACAACAACAGTTAGTGTGACAGGATCGTTCTAATGGTCTATTATACTTAGTAGCTCAGAAATATTGAGGAAAATTAAGCCTAGAACTATAGTCTACCCAAAAGTTGTGCTCGAATCAAATTTCAAACTCAAGAGATTTTTGTATTAGGGTGGTGCGTAAATAGTGCGGCTTTTTTCGCGACTTCCTCTCGATCAAAATTGGAGCTTTTCAAATAGTTTTTTTTTTCATAAAAATAACCCTCTCTTTCTACTTATTGAAGGTGTCATCGAAAGATGCATCCACATCCGGCATATTATGATCTATCATTTCGAGAAAAGTTGGAATGCAGTACACTCATTCCACGATCTCAACGAGCCCTTCAAAGATGGACCAATCAGCGAAGCTAAGTTGAAGGATTGTCCATATTTGCAAGGTACGAACTTAACAGATGGAGAAAGAAGAGGTCGATCATCAAATTCCAAGCACCAGGGAATGAGTCTGGACAGCCTAGAAGAGGACGAAAGCATGTCAACGGTAATGCTGTGCGAACTCTTCAATATAGACCATTCGACCATGTTTCTTCCTTCCAGAAGACTCAAAGAAGCATGGAGATTGGCTACATTGGTTCGTACGTACTCTCGGATGGAACAATGTTCAATTTCCACGGATTTTCTGTAACAAAACGAGCAAGCTCATTTCTGAGGAATCTCGTTAATCGAACCCCCCCCCCCCCTGTCACGGCTGCCAAAAGTTCCTGATCGTCAAAACTTAATGGTAGAGCTCTTCCTTCATCATCTGTAGAATTGTACTTTCCTACCTGGACTATGCTAATATTTCTTATTTGGCTTTACTGTTATTCTTCAGCCGCAATTTCGATGAGATCGCGAAATGGCTGCGCTGCATTCCGACCTTTACCGAAGTGGTAGAGCATGAGACGGTGAGGGTGGATACGATTTTCGATAGTACCGTCACTAAATGAAAGAAGGGGATTATTCACATGAAGAAACCTTCCGAGAAGCGTTAGTTTTCAACGAGAAAAGGAGGCGCGAAAAATTTCGCATCAATTATGCACCAATCTAATACGAATCGGCGATAATTCCAACAATTCCGTTCTCGACAATCGGTACTCAAGGAAGACTTGAGATAGAACAGTATCTGATTAGAATTAAAGGCGGCACCCATAGAAATTTCAATGCCTGGGATGTTTTTTGATCGTACTGGAACCTTAGCAATTGCCTTAATACATACCCTGGGGTCGGCGTACCCCGGGATCTTTGCTGTCAGTACTATAATAGTATGACTGATTTCCGCCAGTGTCCAATTTTTAAATTTTTTCCTAGTTCTGGGATGGTTTTAGAACTCGCCGGTGTTGTTGCGATATCTGGACTGTTCCGGGTATCCTTTTGAAAACTATGTAGTTTTCGTACATCAACTCCAGGAACGCTGCAGAACAGTGCCAAAAACTGATTTCGCCAACGAAATATGTAACTGACAAAGAGGCAGCAGAGTCGACTTTTTTCGTCCTACAAGTCACGAACAGGTCATGGAACCCGACCCAACTCACTCGAAAGCGATGAGTTCAGAGGATCTAGGAAACGGGGATCCCAAGGGTTCCGACTGCTTTAGCACTGTAACAGTATTTAGCGCACGTAATTACCCTGAATTGGGCCAAAATCTCAAGGTCGAAAATTTGGTGCTGCCCTTAAATAGAAGTTATTTTAGAAGTTGTCTGTCCGAATAAGGAATAAAAGCTTCGAAGACCGAAGAAAGCCAATGTCGAAAATATGCCCAAATATTGGAAATTTTCCGAGACCCCTCAACCACCCCAGCACATACTCATGTATCAGTGGCGGACGCGGGGGGAAGCTGTTTTCGAATTTACTTTACAATACAAATAAACGCCTTGTATTAGTTTATTTTTAACTATTTATTTTTGTTGTTATTTTTGATATAATTTTTGTTAATTATTTATTATCATAATTGATATTTTTATTAATTTTATTTTCCGTCTGGGTCCCTAAAACGGCGGAGACTCCATTTTTTCCCACGCCCCCCCCCCCCGCCCGCCCACTTTCTGCGTCCGCCACTGGTGGGTATGTATGAAGAAGCTGGTCACTCAATTTGTAGTAAAAAGAAATGAAGGATATCAAATCGCCGGCCATGTATTTCTACGCATTTGAATTTAGCATTTCAGTTTCGGTTTGCTATTCTATTAGGTTGGGCAATAAGTTCGTGCGGTTTTTCTGAGCCTTTAGTGTATTTTCACGAAGTGGAATAGCTGAATTTAGGTTTTTCTGAAAGTTAGTATCCGCAGTACGTCTTCTTCACATCTCATAACTCTAGGAACTGTGCGTACAGAACAAGGTGCATCCTCCAGCCCATAATCGACTCTGTCCCTTCAACAATAATTGTTTCCATTTAGACGCTGTTAACATTGAGCTGCATTTGTTCCACTATTGTTGTGGAACAGTTGGAGGTGTCGGAGATGTACCCTTTTGTCGGATTGGAGGGTCACATTTCATGCGACAGAAAGTGAGAAGTAGTGGGAATTCAGGAAATTGGTTATAATATTCGCAAAATATACAAAACAAATGCTACAGGATGATCTATGATAGGCGATCGGAATTAATTCAAATCCTAGTAAAAAAACTGAATTGAAAAAAACCGCACGAACTTGTTGCCCAACCTAATGTAATGTAGACTGTAGTGAACTGCATGACAATGTGAAAGCTCATGAAGACCTTTCCAACATGTAGCTCCGCATCCACACAGCCACAAAACCATATAAGTTCTTCTATACTTCGTGCTAATGTTCTACGGAAAAAGCTCCATTTAAACAAATACAGGCTAGAGATCGATTCAAATCGGAACATCTTCACAAATCACTGAACATTAACATTCCTCATTCTCGTCTCTCATGCAGATCTATCCAGCTGCAAATGAAAGCTACTGCTCAGGCAGTGCTTCATATTCATAGTGTAATATATGCCCAGAAATACATGAAACGTCACTCTGAAGCCCTGGACAAAACATTTGCCGGAGTAATGCGTTTGCACATGGATTCGACATGCAAAGTTTTGAAGGATGTAAGTGGTTAGGAAGGGCTCCGTTGCTCAGCTTTTTGTTCTAAAAATAGATTTAGGATAAATTTTCGCCTAGAAGTACAGTCAGCTAACCTCTTTTCCCTGGGTGGTTGGTTCATATTTATGAAAATTCACGGATATGTTTCGCCTAGTGTATTGTCCCGGACTTCAGAGCAGACCAAATTGTTCTTCCACAGGCCAGCAGATCTTTGCGATAATCTTCACTGAACGACTGAAGCAAACATCTGTTGGCAAGTGAATTGAACAATCAAAATGATGCAGGAAGAAATCAATGCGAATATTTTCATGCTTAAATAGAAGAAGTCATAATGATTAATAATGTTCTCGAAAATGAAATTTCATGAGAGGAGCAGGAAAACAGTTGTGTATGAAGTGCAGAAAATGAGGAAATTTCCTGGGCTGAGATTCATGTAAAGGCCATCTTGCATTAAGTACAATTGTTGTTATAGGATGTTGAATTCGGAACCTTGGTAGGGATCAGAGATGTACGTAATAACAATTTACGATTTACGAGCCAGGACTCACGGCCCCTTCTTGCCGCTTTTTTACGATTGACGATTTTACAGGAAAAAATGGTCTAAATTCCGTGAAAAAACCGCAGGTCACGACACAATGAAGGTATCTTGCTAACAACTACTGCAGTCAGGTTGCAATTGTGTATACTAGTTTGACTGCATTTGAATATCACATGAAAACTATTTGCAAATAAGCTTAAATTCGCCTATACTTTTGATAAAATATGATTTTATCCCGAATTTGATTTCGAGACCATTGCAGAGATAATTCGGTGGAAACAGGATACCGATACTGGTGGTAAGCTATCTTCTGATAGCCATTGGACTGCAACTAATCACATATGTACGTAGATCTACCTGCTGCAAACCGATTTAGCGAGGAATTACTGTCCTTGTTTGAGCCCAGGGATTTGAGAGGATCATTGCAAAACAATGGCAAACCCAGCTTCAGGTCATGAATCTCAACCGCTGCAGGCAAAAAGAAATTAGAAGAAAAACGCTCGACATGCAGATGTGAAAGAAAGAAAAAGAAAGAGAAGGAGGCTGAAAGGCAGTTATAAGCAAAATGAAGCAAAGAAAAAATTGGCAGGAAAAAGAACGACCACATTTTTATCAAGCGAACAGGACAAACACACAGATAATCAAAACGTACAGGACGGAAATTGCCGCAAGAGTGAACTCCATTGAGGTGAGGCTGCAGCAGAAATGGAAATTAGTATGACAGTCACACAATGTTGTTAATGCTCCACCACAACGACAATTTTACGACAGGGAGCTGGGAGCAAAACTGTTTTCACCTCAAGTTTCAACAGAAATTCCTAGCGTTTTCCAGTGTTTCCGTTTACCTTCTCTTATCTCACCTATCTGTGCGGCAGCTCTACTAACAATATTAGAGGCTTACAGTTTCAATGATTGTTTCAGCTCAGATATATAGAAAGTAAGAACGAAAGCTAAGCACGTAGCACTTATAACATGTTCTGCCTTTTATCATTCAACAATGAAAGGACAAAGGGTTCTTCAAAGCGCGTTTGCCTTGTCTACTGGTTCGTATTGATTTGCATTGTGGTTGTGCATTCAGAAAGAAAACGTGTCAAAAACACACCAAACAGGGAGTGAGAGTACGCAAAATGGCTCGAGTTCTCGTTAACTTTTAGAAAACGAAAATAGGCTTATAATATGTGCACCTTCTCATGCGATAAGGTTATGTGATCTCAGAGATGCGAGCAATTACTAAATATTTTCAATCTAGGGATTACAATTACAGTCGAGCGAAAATCCCACCCTCTGCTACTTTTCCAGCAGTATAATCCTGGTGCTGGTCGTGTTATTCACATTTGTCTAGGTAATAAAAGGAGGGAACGTGAACGTTGAACACATCCTTTCATTGCGATATTCTCTACTTCGCATTCAAATTCCATTCGGCATAAAGTTGTCACAGCTTAAAGACAGTGTCCCGTTTCAGAGTCGATTTTTAGACTTTAGCATACGGAGAATCTTCAGGCGGCGCTCATCACAACGGTATACAGCTCTTCCCATAAAAGTGCTGGAACACCCGTTTTTGACTCTTTAATTTTGGATGGTTCGAGGTTTCCGCTGCGGCAGCAACCACAAAGAGTTGCAGCATGTCCCACAGTGTTACTCAGGTGGAAAAATTCCAGTAAATTCCGCTTATTTTACGTGTATTTGTTTCGGAAATTTATTTCTTTTTTTATTATTTCCGAAACAAATACACGTAAAATAAGCGTAATCCACTGGAATTTCGCAATTTTTCTCGATTCCAGTAGATTCCACTGGGATTTACACGTAAAATAAGCGAAATCTACTGGAATCTGCAATTCGTGTAAATTCCAGTAGATTTCGTGTATTTTTCGTTTATTTTACTGGTAAATTCGTTCTTCACCAATTATTGTCATTGCTTTTCCACCTTCAGGAATGTGTTATGCCTAAAAAAATTCCACATATTCCACTCACCATAATTACAAAAAAGCTTGGTGAATTTTGCTTGATGCATAAAAATATTCCATATTAACATGCGGGATACTCACTAGCGTAATGTACAGAGCACGTCAGGTGGATGTACTGCGGGAGTAGTGCTGCTTCAGAATCAGATTCGGTGGTGGTGGATGGAACCCACCTGCACACGGAGATGTTCTCCGGAGTGCAATTTTTTGCTTCGGGCCACTCTCTCCATATCGGTGAGTCCCCATGACGTCCGGCAGATGCTGGAGGTCGCATCAATTTCCGCGTATAGTCCAGCAGAATTCGCTCATTTTTCGGGCGAAGCTCGCGCAAATTCCGGTGGATTTCGCTTATTTTTCGGGCGGAATTCGGGTAAATTCTAGGGGATTTCGCTTATTTTTCGGAGATTTACGTGTATTCTTCGGGCGAAATCGGGAAATATTTCGGCGAAAAATAAGGGAAATCTGCTCGAAAGCACCCGTAATCTACTGGAATTTTTCCACCTGAGCAGGTGCCAGCGATCGATATCCCAGCTGCCAGGGCATGCTGCAACTCCTTGCGGTAGCTGTCGCAAAGGGCACCTCGAACGTTTTGGAAAGAAGGAACTCAGAAAGAGTTCTTCGCGATGTTCTTGTAAGAAAATGTGTATAAGTCGTGATCAGCGTCGCCTGAAGATTTTGTCGATATCAAAACCCCAAATTTGGTTCTGATGGGGAAAAGGGCCTTTGATGAAAGAGGTTATGTTGAGCAGCTGCTTGTTTTTGAGATTTCAAATATTCAACGCATCTACGATTCACCTAAAATTGATTATTCATTGCCCACATTCATGTTATGACGACCGAATATTGCTACTGAAGTTGACCAGAACTTTTGGGGAAATAATATTGAAAACATGTGGTTGCTTCACATATACAGAGAAACCAAAGGAAAACATGTATTGTTTCCAAGTTGAGCAAGTAAGTAGATATGTAAATTCACCTTGTGTTTGTTCTTCTCCGCATACCCTGGACACAATATTCTCTTCCATGCGATCACCGCCGTTTTTCGGAAATTCGCACTGCAATTACGTAAGTTATCTTTTTTTTAGCAACTTTTAGCGGCTTCCGTAATTTTTCTGTATTATCCGTTCACTAATAAAGGATTGTAAACGCTCACCTCGAAAAAGCGTACACCAAAACATCGATAGCGGTATTAATGTAATATAAGTAGTGAGCGGTATTATATACCAACTGAAAGTAATTTGCGTTAACGTGGCTGCGCATAATTCCGTGATATAAAAGCTTCAACGAGCAAGGCAAAGCTGAACAGATCTTACCACAAAAACCTGAGATCGGTGAGTGAATTCAGGGGGAGAGTGGTAGACGACTTGCCAAAATACTTCAATCATCATGATTACATAAAACGGGGTGTTCAGCACAACGAACACCAACGGCATAACCCATAGAATTCGCGTCCAGGCGCCAGATTGAGCAGCTTGTCCACCTGGAAATCGAGGACAGTATGGTTACAGGGGAATCAACATTACTGGTGTAGAAATTGTGCAAATTGCCGTTTATAATGATGATAATGCTAGTGTGTTTTTGCTCAAAAGCACAGTCCCATCTCAAAAGGCGTGTTCGAGATTTTTACAATTAAATAATCAATTAAATTCGCGTGCTGATAATGATTTTCATTTTTTCAAGTCATTATTTTTTCAGCGAACAAAGACGATATATATATATCAGCATGTCAAGTGGGTCTAGAATCGGTTGATACCTCATGATCAAAGATGAGAGGTGGAACTGTGCCTTTAAGTTACAAAACGTTCTTGGATTTTAGGATGGGTAACGACAAAATCCACATGAGGGCATTTACTTCCGCCGCAGCAGATGAAGTCATCAAAAATTTTGCATCCCCCAAATCAAAACATATGAAGGAGGAGCTAAAGTCTCAAATATACAGATGTACGAACGGACAAAAAATAGGAGTGCTCGGAATATTTGTTTATTTGTTTACCATGCGCACACTACAGTGGCGTGCCAAATATGAATAAAAAATTAAACGAAATAAAACGAATTAACGGGTCAAAAATTATCGTCTGATTGAGCAAAAAGAAAGATAGGCAAAAGAATTGTGAATCATATGGAAAGGGGGGGGGGAGGGAGGGGGAGGGGCGGTTTCCTTATGTAATGCAATTACTCTGATAACTGTGCAGCACGAACGCC
>KN726147.1:51006-73247 GCA_000816745.1 Ancylostoma duodenale
GGCGTGATAAGGGTGCGCCGACACCACCAAGTGGGGAAATGCCTGGAGTTGGGTCCAATGGCGTGATAAGGGTGCGCCGACACCACCAAGTGGGGAAATGCCTGGAGTTGGGTCCAATGGCGTGATAAGGGTGCGCCGGTGTCCAAAAGTGGGGAAACTCCTGGGATCGGGTCCGACTGTGTGACAAGGGTGCGCCGACGTCCACGAGTGGGGGAACACCTGAAAATGTGACGACTGATGGAGGAGAAGTGCGCCAGTATTCACTATCGATAAAATGCCATGTGTTGGATTCATCTTTGCTCAATCGGTTCGCTGGCGCTTAACGTCGTTTCTAAAACACTAAATGTCAGAGCTGAGCAGTGAATAGTATGCAATACGGGTGATTCCCTTCACATCTCCTCCCCGGGTTTTCTTCTCTCATTTATGTACGAACACAACGCACCCTCCTCTTTTATATGTTCAAACTGGCTTTTATTATTCCACCACTTATAACAGACAAAGAATTTTGAACCATTTCCTGTAGTCATTCCGGACTGAATGGGTTATATATAGTTACAAATAGCTATTTCAGTTAAGCGAAAGACAAAATTGAAGTGAGAAACGCGGCTAATCCTTTTTGATAAGTTCGTTTTTACATGAGGGAAAGCAATGGAAAGGATCTAGAACGCGCTGCAGCAAAAATGTGGCATGACTTTGAGTCTGTTAGAATGAAAAAGGGATGAAAAAGCAAAGCGAGCATTAGGAAAAGTATGGGAGTCCGGCGTTAGACGGAGGGCCAGACTGGTAAGTAATAAAAATTAAGTATCTAAAAAATAATAGTGATAAAAAATCAACTCGAAATAAACCAGCACAAAATTTTTGCTAGACAAACTTATTTCAAAAATTCGGCAACTCATCCTTGGCGTGGGTAGACTAGGCATTCTCCCAAAAGCTGCTCAACAGTCATGGGTATGGTACGCACGTCTTTTATGCGAGTTCTGTTGAGAAAAGACGGGGGTGAATAAAGCATTTTTGCGAATTAGCGAACTGCTAGAATGTCCGAAACTTTTTTCGCATACACCCGGTTTTTTTTTCTCGGTTTAAACCCGTGGAATTATAATTATACGTAATCAGCAAGAGTGTTTCAGAATATGGGCGCGCGATAGCTTCTGAAGAACATTCTGAAAAACAACACCGCTGAGAATTCTGAAGAGCATTCTGGAGAACTATACTCAAATAACGCAATTGCTGTCTTTTCGAAGTTTCAAGAGAAGAATTAACTCACCTCCTTGTCGTCGTGAAGTTTGCTGCTTGCTGCCATCAAGAAACGCTGATTTCCTAATTTTTAAAGCCACCAAGATGTTCAAAATCACTATAGTCAGACAAGGTAAGAGGTAACAAAGAACCGTATCAACTGCTTGAGCAATAATCTGAAAAATGCTTGCAGTATCGAAAGAAGTTGCTACGAATTGCTAAACTGTGTCGGCACCTGGTAGTTTGCTTCCTTCAACGCACACTTTCTATCTTCACCATCGACGGGTTTCAGTGAGATAAACTGGAAAAGCTGGAGAACGAATGGTATCGGCACCCAGTAGGCAATCATCCGCACACGATCGACGTGCCCGTACTAGAAGCAGAACAAATAGGTTTCTACTCGATGTTCTGGGCCCGGATGCATCATGAAGATTACTCAAGGTGAATGTGTTGACGCCCATCTCAACGATTGGTAGATTTGTGGGCTGTGAACGCGTTTACCCTGAGTAATTTTAGTGAAGCATACGGTTTCTGGAAACTATGCATAAAGGCACCTACAAACCTACCCTGACGTGTCTAAGCGGATGAGCGATGGCTAGGTACCGTTCGATGGTCAACGCTGCCGTTGACCAACTGCTGATGTACGATGCCGTCATCAGCACGTACTCCAAACCGACGCAGTACTCGAATGCAATGAAATCCACCTGAAATTACACAGGAGCTTCAGAACATTGGAGCGGAGGGATGTGCGTAAAAAGCGACACAAGAGATCTTTCCGTTAAACCAAAGCAGGACGGTAGACTGCACTGAAAACGGTTCCAGAGAACTGTGCTAAAGCAGGACTCACCTTGAAGCAAACTAGTAGAATTCCAAACAAGAACACACTATCTGCACTAGTGAGCACGATCAGATAAACATTGGCGTTCACCTTAAAATATTCTTATTGCATGGTATATCATCAAACTATTTTCAGAATAAAGTATTCGAAGAACTGTGTTCATGAAGGATAAATTTTATTAAGTTCCTCAAATCTTGCATTTCGAAAAACATTTTTAATAAATCAGGTAATATTCATGGATTCGGACCAATATGTCCAGTGTGCAGAAAATTTTTGGACAAGCGTAACTGCTTGCGTAACCTCAAGAAAAACACTGAAGAAGTGAACATTTAATATTTTGTTCTCAGAGGTAATTTGTTCCTCCAACATTTTGGAAACTCTCCTGAATTATAGAGTCTGGAGCATTCGTCATTCACGTCACTCTCCCCAGTTCCCTTCAAAACCTCAGAGATTTCCTATATCTACTGCTGCTTGCCAAATTCAACAGACATGGGTGTCAACACATTTACCGAGGGCGATGTCAACGATGCATCAAGGCCTAGGAACCCCATACAGCAGTAAGTCGTGTCGTTAATTTCTGTGTAGCGGAAAGAGAAGGTAATTGTATGCAGGCTATAGAAAACATCATATTTTCATCCTAGAGGTGCAGCGAGCCTGGCTTTGTCTTTTTGTTACCCCGTTTTTTTTTCGCCCAGAATGGTACGATTCTCCAGAAATTTCCTGTAGTGCACAAAATGAAGGAGCAAGTGCACATAATGACATAATGACACAACTCATTACTTATTTTAGACAGTTACATCTGAGATAGTTACGCTTATACGAAGACAGAAGCACATCTCGTTGACTTACGTGTCGTAGCCTCGAGTGAAATATCGTAACGAGACTGATGATATTCCCGCTGAGACCGAGGATGACTATTAGTGGAAGAATGTACAGGTACTCATCTGGTTGTGATTCTTCTACCTCTGTGATGTTCATCTAAAAATACAGATCATATGTTCGTCACTATTATTCCTTAAATTTTAACAAGACGTCTCTTGCAAATTCCAACGCAGAAGATGTTAGACACAGTACAAAAAACTGGAGCCTGGTGCCAGAACCATTAAGTAAGAACCATTAAAGCAGAGTACTGTAGTAGAATCGATGAAGGTTTGAAATAATACAGGTGGAAGAGGATTAGGATAGAAGATTTGTAGAAGATCGCTGGTGGTCAGTCCTTTCAAACAAGTTCGAAGTTTAACTGAATTTCAGAAGGAGTAGTTGTCAATTGTGCTGTTTTTCATTGACTCAATCCTCCACTTCATAGGCTCAGAACTTAAGTAAGTTGTTGTTCAAAGAACTGATTATATAGTGGCATTCTTTTAGGGCACGAACAGTGCTTTCGAGACGTGTGTGACACATACCTAAAAGGTAACAAATTTGCGGAGAAAACCACTGCTGAAAGAAGCACAAGGACTCATGCTAGTACGAAGAGCTATGCATGGCCATACTGATCAAGCACCCTTCCCTTGTGAGATCAGCATCACATACTGCACATAATAGTGTCAATCCCCTGAACCACCCAAGTATACTTCCCTTGTGAGTTGGGAAGAAGGTACATGTGTGAAGTGAATGAAGAATGGTGGGTTGTAATGGGAGAGACCAGTTAGGCGTGATACCTGTCACAGGATCTCTTGAAAATGTCATTCCCTGGTGCAAATCGAGCTATTACGACTTTGCACGCAACGTGGACTATCACAATGGGAGGGGTCGGCTCCGTAAACTGTCTCAATTAGACACATCCATGCAGTCAAATACAACCATGATCATGTATGTCGCGGTATTAGCGAACAAATGAATAGAGTAAACAGTGAGAAGTGCTTGACAGATGTCTCCACGTACACATACTTTGAAAAAAAGGTGATCTTGCCAGGAACTGTTCGAGAAATTAGTCGTCTAAGAAACAAAGGAACACCATAAATACTTTGCTTCTATTATGACAGAATCAAGATTCCTCGGCAGAAATTCTTGCAAGCAGAATTTGCATCTAAGATTTCCAGGAAGACTAGTCGCCGGATGTCAATATTGGCTTCTGAAAGCCTGAGACTCAAAGTCTTAGACATGAAAGTTATCGTGGTTTATACCAATTACATGAAAAGCATTTAAGACTCATGTAGTTGGCGTGACAAAAAGACATTTCATAGCCGGGTACTGATTCACTGATTTTGTCGATGTAATTTCAAGATTTCGCTCAGCTCAAGCTTTTGTTCATGTTCAGCATGCTAGACAACCCCTATGTAAATGTTTCTATCAAGCCGGAGCGAAACCCACAAAAAGAAATCAATAGCACCAGTGAATCAATTGTCGTGCAAAATGGTTGTCAGATTCGTGACCAGCGTTGTAGATTGCCCCAACAGTTACGTTTCGATCTGAATGGATCTAAACTGAGAAAGATCGATAAAAATCGAACAATATGTACATACAACATTGTATACTCGTCATCGTAGGAGTAACAATAACTACCGTGCCTCGAAGTTGAGAAACTTGCTGACCATCTGGGCAATTGGTTTGAGAAAGGGTTATCGACGAAAGCTAACCAGTAAAGATATAAAACAGAAGAGTCTTCAGAACGCCATATAAAGCAGGTAAAGAAGAATTAAGTAATGAAGCTCAGAGACAGAAGAATCTTAAGATATCGGTTCGCATGGGTTCATTTGGTATATCTGCGTGCCCAAGGTTCGACACACATCGCGCTACCGGGCACGTGGCCAAGTGCGTCTACCCCATCTGCTTCAGTCTTTGCTCTATACACTTGTCAGACCACCGAGCAGTTAATGGTACGTGAGTATGGATCGGATATAATGACTTTCGTGCTTTATCTATCTTTATCTTGGGTGTCTGGAAACCAAGCTGTCTCCTGCGACGTCTACATAAACAATAAATCGACATCAGAACCGAAAACAACGGGCGGGGAGTGCCCTAAACTGGAGTTTTGAGATAATCAAACTAAATTTGAATATTTATTGGAATATTCGAGGATCCGGGGGTTGCCAGAAACTCGAAAACTCGGATATTCAAAAGTATTTCCGAATGTAAAACTCTGCCCTAGACGGATTTGGATGGTGTTCCATGTTTGCGAGCTCCTCTCCTCATCACTTCGTTCACAGATACCTTCTCATCGTTTTAATTTGGCGCCACGCGCTTTGCTCAGATTTTTGAAGAAAAGGAAACGTGTCGTAAGGGTTGTTAGGTACAATATATACAAGGTTACGAGGCAGCAGGAGGACAGAGCAGGAGACTACTTCGGAGTGGTGTGGTGCAGTTCAAGAAAAAAGAGGCTCGAAACACGGCGCCTTTCGCTCTGTAGGCTGAACATGAATGACGAACGATGAAATTTTGGAAGTTATGGGACTGGCAGCCCATAAGGTCTTTGCCTGTGAAAGTGCAGTTTATGTAATTTGCGAGCATTTATCTGAAGAAAGAACTTTTAGCCACCAAGGACGAAGATTTGCTCAAAAACTCGTTGAATTATTCATAAGGAGTAGATTAGGAATGTCGGGAAATTGTGAGAAATTGAGAAAAGAATAAAACCTCAGGAGATAGCCGCGGGAATTTTAAAAGATTGCCAGCTGTACCATTCTGGATTCCGTGCAGATCTTCAGAGAGAATAGTGTTTCCTTTACCACTGAAAACGTGACTAAGAATTCCTCCCTCAGTCACTTCTTGTAGTTCAGCACAAGTTTAGAAGCGGGCGGACTGAACAGATGTTTCTTAGCGAAGAGTATGATGACTGTTTAGGGAGATATTTAAAAAAAAAGAATGTTTTCCCTTGTATGGCATTTCAGTTCGCACAAATCGGAACTGAGATGAAATTGAGATAGAAAGGAGCGCTATGTACAGGGAACTCCAAACGGACGCGGACAAGAGCTAGGACCGCGGCTCTCTTGAGCAGAGTCATGGGTGCTCACCATGCTGACCGTCTGCGTCTCTGCTCAAGAGAGATGCGCCGCGGTTCCAACCCTTGTCCGCGTACGTTTGGAGTTCCCTGTATGTAGGTGTGAAGTGATAGCGAGTCAAAGCAACAATTCTGATGATACGGAGAGGAAGTCGAACGGCGTCTCGGAGTACGACGATCGCCACTGCGCAAGAGTGGATGTGAACCTCTTCAGCGCACATACCTAAGTACATCTATTACTAAGTTCGAGAGATAGAGGTGAAGAACAATGGCTATGTTTTCGTGTTAGTAGAAATCAGTATTAACATTCCATTGAATGCCACAAGATAAGAATGGAACAGCACCATTATCTTGATATTCTAGTAGGTATGTACGTACAGAGATTTTGTCAAAACGAACAGATTCTGTTTAAGTTGATGATTTGAGTTAAATTAATACAATAAAACGATTATGCGATTTAAGGCGCTCAGTGAAGCGCGAGATGTCGAATGCAGAGCAGACATTCGCGTTATTAGCAGCTATCACTCATGATACGCACCACTGGGCGGTCAGCAGCTGTTCAATGAAACGTTTGAAAGAATTCCTTTGCTGATCACGGTCGTAGAATCTTAAGGGCAATTTAGAATGCTACTAGAATGCGTGCGTGAAACGCACGCACTTATTTGTGAAGGATCTTCCATGAAGACCGGTCAACGCGGACATGTGCATCGTCAATAAAAGGATGGTGCGACTGCCATGAGACCCTAAATGCGTACGTCTGAGCTGCGTCAGCGATGACGCACGCGTGTCAAGCGCATGCATCTGGTATAAATTCCTCTCTAGAGTTGTAGTGATATCAACAGCAGCACTGACCTTAAAAGAGAGGGTGAGCTAAAATGGTGGAAACACCTTGAGAAAACTAAGAGTGAAATGAGCTCGAGTAAGCATATTGGGTGGAATTAAGTGACCCATTTCTAAGGAATACTAACTCCCAGATTCCAGCCTTAGCGGATAATCTTTTTCCAAACAATCAGCGGAAAAGGAAAGCACCAAATTTCTGCATGATGGTATGATTAGTGTCCAAACAAGAACTTACACTTCATCTTTGAATGAATAGAACTTCTCGAAAATATTATGATGATGGCATTATTACAGCAGATTCTGGAAACGCTTAAAATCTCGGCCTTTCGAGACTCTGCTGTGAAAATGTCATCAACTCGATGAATGGATCTTGTTCTACGCTTCATGCCTTACTTTCGCTTCAAAATTTAGTACAATGTTGTTGCATTGTTTTACTAAAGTAAGGATAGCTATGAATTAATAGCAGTGCTGAAGAACCTTTTTGTAAGGTTTCGTTCTGAACAGTTCTAATGGCAAAGTGAAATCAAGGAAAGAAATGAGTAACTTGGTAAAACGAAAAAAAAGTGAGAGAACGTGAATGA
Organism: Ancylostoma duodenale; assembly: GCA_000816745.1. Lineage (NCBI taxonomy): Eukaryota > Metazoa > Nematoda > Chromadorea > Rhabditida > Ancylostomatidae > Ancylostoma > Ancylostoma duodenale. The sequence continues at coordinate 58,433 of KN726147.1, forward strand.
AAAGCGAGTGATTGAAATAAGATTGCTTACCAACATACATGTTTTCCCTGAGATATGTCTTTACCACCGTTTTTTTTTCTGATGATCTGAATTAGTTTGGACCGAAGTCTTGTACCAAAATTTTTTTTGATCCAAAATTTCTGGGTCATAAATTGAAATTGCTTGGCAATAGACTGCTTCTGCTGGCGGAACAGGTTCCTTCCACGAACAATGATGTTATGCTTGTTCGAAGCAAATTGCAAAATTTTATGTAAACATTACAGACCAGCCTAATATTTGAGGGCTGGAAGTTATTCAATTTATTGTCTGACATTAAAATATTATATATTTATGTATTATATACATTTACGTGGAACTAGGTTGACACCAAACTTATCTGTGCTTTAAACAGGCCGATTATTCACTGCAGGAATGGAGGTCTATCCCTCCACACAAGTGGGAATTTACTAAATAGCCAGCAGCGAATGCACTTTTCTCAAAAAAAAAGCCATCTGTCCTTAGTCTTACCCTCCTCAATAACGAGACGCTAACGGAGAAGTCCCGAAATTTCCATCCGCGAAATAGTTTTCAATGACTCGAAATGAATTCCAGTACTGGTAACAGCTGCTGAAGCTGTCGCTGAAGTTGTCAAGTCTCTAGCTCATTAAACATTTGAACTTCTGACTTGCAGCAAAAGTAGGTGATGCTCTGAAGTGATGTGTTGCCGACATTTGAAAGCACTAGCTCAGCGAGCTCTAGAAGTCCACATAACGTGTGGCATGTTACCGTCGCAATTTTACTTGGCAAACGAGATGCCCGGTGAAGAAAAGATGTTCTTCAATTCAATGAGAACAACCTATGAAAACTTACTTTCCTAGACCACATGTGATTTTCTCAGCTCTCATGACCTTTCACTGTTTCAATGAAAATTACGATAAATATTTTATGGACAACGTAAAATCCATCAAATTATAATAAATATTTTATCGGACAACGTCAAATCCAGCATGATGTGAATTAATTTCTCTTTCTAGTTTTGTAAAGGGAACAAGGCTTTTCTCTGCATTTCTATTATTGGATATTCAAAAAAAAAACACTTCCAAGTTTGAAGGAATTATACTAATATCGCGACTGGCGTGAGCTATGTTTCGAAAGCGAAAAAAAATTAGAGATTGCCAATTAATGGACAAATAAGTGAATTATGAATAGTATAATGCATATCCAAACTCCAAATCCATGTGCGGTAGCAAGAAGGAAAACACATTCCTCACGAACTTCAAAGAGCAGAATTTCCAATGGAAAACATCCAGAAACCCTTTGCTAAAAGCTCATAAGGGGAATCAACAGACATTCAAGTCTAAAGACTTCCCATAAAGTGCATTGAAAAGCAACACTAATAATTCAACGACAAGACGCACGTATTCATGGATATATTCAAGAAATAGAAAAGGCAAGTGGGATGACGGAAACGACAAGAAAACATCCAAAAGTTGGAGGAGTCCAGTACTCTAGTCAAAAATCCAAGACTACGTAACGGCAAAAACAACCCTCAAACGAAAGGTTAAGAGGTACCTCAACACGGCAAGGGAAAACAAGTCTCCGAACTCTCTTACTTATTCCACGAAGCGTTCTCGCACCAGTAAATCAAAGAGCCAATCTGTGGTGAACTGGGTTATTTCTTGGGATACATTAGCTTAGGTCAATTACTCATCATAGTGGAAGTAATGCCTGCTAGGATGTTGATGGGGCAGAGTCGCTGTGCATGGAGTTCTGAGAAAAAATTACACGTCCTTGCTGGAACACCACCGCAATCTATGTAGAGAGTCACCAAGGATAATTGATCCAGAAAGAAAGAGCCAGTTCATAAAATGGAATGTAGGAGCTACTTTCTCAAAGTGTTTAACACCAGAAATGAGTACAGTACGTACTTGGGTACTACCTCAAAAGATGCCGTTGCAATGTAGTCAAGAGGAAGGAAAATCAGAGGCCTTTCTCATCTACACATATATTCGTGAACAACCCATAAGGTGCAGGTGGGTAAGCTTTGAGGGGTCCCTCATAAAATGTTGGATGATTTGTCATTGGAAGGGTTTTGTGCCCTGAAATCCTCTCAAATGCAAGGTTATGTCTATGTATATTTATAGGAGTGAAATATAACAACATGTCTTAGAAGGGTTCAATGTTTTGGGAACAAGTCATGTCTTTTCAAACTCCAACAGAAGTACACGTAAATATGTATAATAAATATAATGGGGGTGTAGAAACCAATCCACTTGCAGTTTGAAATATCCTAAGAGTCCTACTAGAACAAAAATATCGGAATTCAAATGGAACCCAATAGTTCCCCAGTAGCGAGTATGTTTACTTATTGTTAGTCCCCCAGTCCTTAGTGTTTACTGTTTACATTCAATAGCCACATACAAGAGCACCAATGTAATGGTAGAGAACGTTCGAGAGTCGGAACTTCAGTAATTTCAATTATCCAATGTGAAATGTTTTCCTCATTTGTTCAAATATTCTCCAGTCAAGTGACTCTCAGATATCTGAGAGTCATTTCATGATCGCAAAAAGAACTGAGAGAAGGACAAAGTCAAAAATCCGTTACAGTTCAATAGTTAGAGAGAAAAGAGCACTTGAGAATTTGCCTCGACGATGGTGAATGGTTCCAACGTATAGAGATAGAAAGTACATTTTTACCGTCCGAGCCCCCTCCCCTCTCCCTCCCCGCACCCTCCTCTCCCCGCTTTGGATTAGGCCCTTCTCCGTTGCATGTGACCTCATCTTGGCTCACCCTCCAATATCACAGCTCTGATGACGTCTTGGGCAAATAGATAATATTGCAGCTTCATGTGGATGTATTGTTTTCAATTAAGCGATTAAATTGGATGAGAATGGCTAAATCAGGTGACAGGTAAGGAAATGACTTGATTAAAGGAGTCTTACACGGAATGCCACCTACATCAAAAGGCTCGCTGAGATCACGAGACGACTGCGATGCATTTCTACCTTTTCCGGATGGTAGCGCTTTAGATAGCACCTTCAATAGAAGGAAAGAAGGACTGTTCTCACAGAAAAAAAACTATGTAGAAAGCACTAAATTTCAACGAGAAAAGAAGTGGCAAAAAAGCCACATCAATTGTGCACCAACCTAAGAAGATAAAATTCTCAAAAGTTTGAAAGTCCATTGTTTTGGGTAGGCCGTGCCGCAGTGATACACGAGAGCATTCTCGATAGCATTGTCCTGATGGTGTTAAAGGAGTAGTGCCCAGGTCAACTTGCATCAACTCTGAAGACTTGGGTTTTTATGGAAAGTGAGGCACTGGAAGACCTCAAGCTCTTGTGATATAAAGAATAAAATGTTCTGAGTTTCGCCAACGAGGCAGGGCACTTGCGACAATCAACGAGGTAGGACAGGTTCGGAAATTGTCGGACATGACTAGAGGAAACGAAAAAGAGGAAAACCTGTCCTTATCACCCAGCTTATCACACAAGGAAAAAAATGCGTCAAGTTCAATATGGATTTACTTTGAAAGAACCTGGGATGAAGGACTACTGCCAGTCTTTCGAAAAACAGAAGAAAATCGGACGTAGACAGCACTTCCTGTAATACTTTCTGCCAAACCCAGTAGTTGCTCTGCGGGAGGAAATACACGTAGGTCACGTTGTTCTGCCCTCCTATGTGGAAGAACACCTGAGAAATCTTTGAAGCAGTAACTGCTGGAACCACAGGAATTGGAATAATTCACAACCGCAGAGTCGAAGAACGCTTCCATTTTTGGAGCAATTGATTCTTTGAAGCATAGAAAAATTCACAGCGAGACACCACTCAGGAGTCATACTATATGATCTGACGTACGTAGTTAATGATTCGTATGTTCGTAAACACGTTGAAGTTTGTAAAAATATTGGGGAAGCGTCCGTGAATTTACATCTCGTTGATGCGGAAGTATACTTGGGGAATAGGGCTAACTCGACTCGCAAACAAACATGTTCAAAAAAGCCCACTCAAGCGTTATTCAGAGGCTGCCGTACTAAATGAGAGAGAAGAAGGGAAGTTAGTGTCGTGTATAGTGTCGTTTTCTTCCAAAACCCAGTCCGAAGCCAAGTATTCCCCCGTCTTCGGCTATCCTCTGTCGTAAATTCGCATTCGTTATGAATTTGGCCTTTTATGAAGCAAAAAAAAAATCAGACAGAAGAGTTTTTGGAGCCTGCTTTGATATCCCTCTTCCCCCTGGAAACAGGCCGTCTATCAAACTACAGGCTACGTTTAGTGGGAAAATGGCAGGAAATTCAGAAAGATCTGTGGCTCACGTGAAGTCAACACGCGAAGCGACATCCAGAGAAAACACTCGTAACGAGCTGACTTAAAGATGCATTAATTCGAATGCCCCGCCCAAATCGCCTTTGTTCAACATTAACCAATTTGCGTGTCTTTGAGAAAAGAAACAGTCGTAGGAGCTCAGAGCTCAATGATTACTGCTTTATAGAGAGTACTGCAGTGAATGAGTGAAAGGATTAGTCCAGATGGTTGAAGTAAAAGAGAGCAAAGTCGTCAAAGACACCACGTTCTGGATATTCCGATGAGGGGGCGAGGACGGCTTTCTTCCATAATCTTCCATTTGCAATTCTCAATATGTATGTACCCAAATTGAGCTACCACTGGACGCTGTGGATGCGCGGTAAGGAAGCGTTTAATATCAAGTGTGGGATAGTATTATAATAGCCTTTGAAAATAAAATTTCTGCACGAAAAGCGCTAGAAGCGACCATAAGAAGAAAGGAACGAACGACAGAAATGAATGTCGCTAAACAACTGCTGACTTACTTCCTTTTCGTTCATCATGGGGCTATCATCTGTAGATCAAATGAGATCTGGACGACTAGTGACACTCAATCGTCCACCGCTATAACATTCTGGAGCTGCGCGGACACTTCCGCAAAAATGATGACCTGCTGGTGGGCTGGACTTCGGGTCCGTGTACTCTCATTGTGTCTTGCCCGAAGTAGAGCCGAGAACTGGCAAAGTGTGATGAGACCTTATACCGCACCGGTTAAAAAGCTTGAGCTTCTTTTGGGTATCTAAAGACGACGGTTGCGTTGAAGCGTAAGGTTGTATGTAAGGGTTCATCGTAATAACCTAGTGTGGCAGAAGAAAGTTTAATGAATGATTGGGCGCTGGGTTCCATACACTTCCAAATTAAGTACCATTAAATCGAAATTACGATAGGAAGTATTACATACTCCTGTGGTCTCTTCACAGGAATGTCAGAGTAACGTTGTTTTCAAAACATTTTTTCGGTTGAAACATTCGAGGAGTTCCATAAATCATCATTACTATCATTATCACCTACTACATGACGAGGTAATTTTTTACCAACAAAGACAACAAGTCAATAAAAATTGCCTTAAAATTTGCGCTACATCAGAAGTTTGCACCAACGGCAAAAAAGACAACAAATTCAAGTAAAAAGTAACAATATAAATGCCCGAATGAGGTAGAAAACTGCTACGCACTCACAATACCTTTCCTTTGCCATGACTTCCTTAGAACTGCGCCAATTGAAGCAGCGCTTTGGTGACCATTTAATTCGTCTCGAGGAGATCTTTCAGATGGATGTCGGGGTAAACTTTTGAACTACTGGTATCTCCCAAGTAATCGATATACCGATTGATACCGTGTGATGGATCGAATTGGTAGTGACGGGAACACTTGTGATGAACCGGATCTCAAGCCCCAATCTTATCATTTTGGCTAAGCTGAGGCGAAAACTTCCAAAATGGAATATCTAGGCGCAGAACTGGGCAAGCTCCATACAATTTTTTTCCTTTGCCACACCAGGTTGTCAAGGTGGAAATGTTTATTGTGACCTAACGTTTCGCCGAGGACCGTCTTCTTCAGAGGTCTGGGAGTGGTTCCAGCGTTACTAACCTGTGCACTACACGGTCGAATGTCTCATCGCATTTCGCTAGTTCTCGACGTTTTCCTAGGCAAGATAAGAGGAGAACACCCAAACTCGAGTTCCAACCCACCAATGTTTTCCAACGTCTCGCGGGAATTGCCCGCACTGCTCAGGATCGCTTGCAGCGGACCAGTGAGTATTACTCAGTGTCCGAATCTTGTTTAATCCACATTAGATAGCTCACATAGCGATAAAAAAGGAAGAAGGTCACTTGTTAATAATAGACATTCATTCTTGTTGTTCATTCCCGGATTTCTAGTCAGAATCCAGGCCGCTTCGAGAGCCTTCCTCGCAGAAATTTCGTTTTCTAACGCCAGAATCTTGCACCTGACATTGAAATCGCTACCTTTATGAGCTTCAATCTTGTGCCGCCCTAGCGGAGATGCTAGTGCTTCTCGTCTTTTTGTGGCCATGTGTTCCTTAATCCGCACACTTAGTGTCCTACCCGTTTCCCCGATGTAGAGGTCATGACAAGTCAAGCATTCTAGTTGGTACACCACTCCCACTTTTGCGCAATCGCCTACGTTTCCGTGCGGGCACACAACTATCTAATGTAGATTAAATAAGATCCGGACACTGAGTAATACTCACTGGTCCGCTGCAAGCGATCCTGAGCAGTGCGGGCGATTCCCGCGAGATGGTGGAAAACATTGGTGGGTTGGAACTCGAGTTTGGGTGTTCTCATCGTATCTCGCCTAGGAAAACGTCGAGAACTAGCGAAATGCGATGAGACATTCGACCGTGTAGTGCACAGGTTAGTAACGCTGGAACCACTTTCAGACCTCTGAAGAAGACGGTCCTCGTCGAAACGTTAGGTCACAATAAACATTTCCACCTTGACAACCTGGTGTGGCAAAGAAAAAAAATTGTATGAGTACTACCGAAGATGCCCAGTTCTCAAGAAGAACGAACATGGAATCTGGGCAAGCTCCAGTTTTTGAGTAATATTCAAATTTTGACAAACTTGCTGATACACCAGACTATTGCAACAGATCCAATAAACTTGGGGCAGGAATAATAACAGGTTGGGTATAACTATTGGTGAGCTTGATGTGCAGAAAGTGCCGTTACTGCAGGACTACTAATCTCGATTTTGCTCTTGTCCAAAATACAAACTTTCGTTGTGCGTTATAAAAACCTTGAAGTTGAGCTAGCTACAACTCCCTGAGATGAGCTACCGATCTTCCAAGGAAATATGGTAAAGAACACTATGAGCACTTTTGAAAAATGCACAAGAGACAGTTCTAGCTAACATAGTTTTTCAACTGGGATGCCACTAATTTTACTGAAAATTTGGCCGGACTTTTATAACCGTCTCTAGTAACCCCAGAAGAACGCTGAGACGATAAGTACGCTTGCACTCTGAAAGAGTTGTTGAGGAGCCATATCCTGGGTCAAAACGAGAAGTTTCTGAGAGATACCATTTTCGGCACTTCTAGTGCTGCAAAGCATCGCGGCGGACCCTGAGCGTGGGAGCATACCGCATTTGTGGTGGCACCGAGGTTCCCTGCCCAGGTGGGGGGGGGGAGGCTTGCAATAGTCTGGTGTATAAGCAAGTTCGTCAAAAAATGGATATCTTTGAAAAACTATGAAGCTTGTCCAGTTCTGCGCCTAGATGCTTCATTTTGGAAGTTTTTGCCTCAGCTTATCCAAAATAATCAGATTGGAGCTCGAGCTCCGGTTCATCACAAGTGTTCCCGTCGCTACCAATCCGATCCCTCACGCGGCATCAATCGATATATCGATTACTTGGAAGTAACCAGTAATTCAAAAGTTTGCCTCGACATCCAGTAGGTTTTCTGAAAGATCTCCTCGAGACAAATTTAATGGTCACCAAAGCGCTTCAATTGGCGCAGCTCTAAGGAGGTTACGGCAAAGCGACCGTAAGCAACGGTGACTCCACCAAGCGACCTGGATAAACTGGAGTAACTCTAACTGCGGAGAGATGAGCTCTGCAACCTTAATGCACTAAACGACGGCTACGATCTCTCAAGAAGTCTTTTAGAAACCGCTCTTCTACTCAGACGAACACGGTATTTGAGAAGCTTACGTAGCTCATGATAAGAAACGCTACAATATCACTCTTCACTATGGGCAGACAGTAAAAAGGTTTGGTAAAGAAAAAGAAAACGTTATAAATAAGGAAGGGACACAAGAAGGTAGGAAAAACAACAACAACCAGAGTCTCGCAGCCGAAGTGGGCGTGGTCGGTCATATTCACACAGACTGCTAGGTGTCAATTAGTCATCGCAACGGAGACGAGGAATACATTTGAGCCAGGACAAATTTTCCTGCCTCACAAGCGGTATTTCTTTCTGTTGCGTTGAAAATGTGGAAATCGACACGACAATATACACGATGGCACTCCAGCAGTTCCGCTGGAGAGACAAAGAAGCCACTTTCGTTGTACAGCGTCGGATTTTCAATCACGTCACCCCTCCTTTAGCCGAAAAATTGGAAAGCATTGACACAATTCAATTTAACGTATTTGCTCCACTGAGCAGGAAGAAACTAGTTCTACAAGAGAGTTCAAGTTCTTTCTCCTTGCTCATCAGTGTTGCAGCACAATAACATCCATCTTCGGGAGAAAAGTGGCTGGGAAGAGAGGTAACTGAGACGTTGTTACGTTGTTTTTCGATGGGCACTCCAGAATGCACTTTCTTTGGGAAGTGTCTAGTGGAAGACCGAGCAGAAATGAAAAAGACAGCGCATGGGATCAGCAGTTGTCTGTCTGGCGTGGGGTGCGGGAGGAGCGGATTCACTGGCGTAGAAATTTAGAAGTTATATCCTAAGAACGCTGCTGAGATTTTCACAGCAATTGAAGGAATAGGTCCGAAGCAGTTGAAGGGCATACGAAAATTCTCGGTCACCGATTGTATCATAGTTGTAGCAAAGGACTAAATTTTGAGGACGTACCCAGGAAATGAAACAATACTATCACATTACTCAACAACATATTCAATAGGGCACGCATACGTTGGCCGCCGCATATCAAGCGCGTCACCCATTTTTTACATTCAATTGATGAAGAAATGAAATTCATGTCTCGAGCATGGAACAATTTATAACAACGAGACTTGAGGATATGACGAGGCATGAGGACTTCCTGCTTCCCTGAGCTCTGCCCGTCCGGGCATGCTTCTGAATGGAATTACTACATTCAAAGCTGGAAATGGAGCAATTTCGAAAATATTTCAGTTTCTCTTTTACACCACTTTACTAAATCCAGATAGAATTTGTTGATGGACTTTATTTACTTGCGCATTTTGCTACAGTAGCACTGATGCGCAGTTGTTCACCTCAGGAAGGAACAAGGATCATCAACATATGTAGCTAAAAAATTGCGAAAAAAGAAATAGTAGTCATTATAAACAGAGAGCATAAACTTTAGCTGCGGATTTTTTCTCTGATTTCCGCTTCTAAAAACCATGCAAGTAATCATGGGAATAAAATAAGTCTTCCTTAAATTAGACCGCTTGTTTCTACCGCCAGCGCCAGCTAGTATGGGAAGTACGGTAATAGCGTTCATAGGAAAATGCTGAGCCTAATTTGTATCGCCACGGCTTACCCCAATGGTATACAGCTACAAAAAATGTTATACAAAATTCGGAAAAACCGACAAAATTGAAATTTTATCCGCTGGAATGGTTTCAACCAATATATGTATCTAGGAAAAAGGAACCTCAATTGTGCAAAAAAAAACTACACAATTCATGGTTTACTACTATTATTATATTTCCTATTACAAGATTCATTACATATGGTTTATTATATAACGTGGTAGTATACGTACATGGTTTATTATACGGTATGTAGGGTACACGGTTTCTTATATATTGTGGTTTCTGATCATACATATTTGGTGTTAACATAAGTCCTTGCATTTTTTTTCAGCTGCAATTTTCGCTACTAATTTGGTATTTTGTAGGTATGCGTCATAATCATTTAGAAAGTGCTTTTCGTGCTCTACGAGAATGTTGTAATCATCTTCTTCGAATGGACAATTTGCTAAAGTTGTAAGCCTACAAAATGGAGTACTGAGTCACATAAAAACAGCACAATTGGCACCCGCCTCATTTGACATTCAGCTGAAACTCGAAGGGTCACCCAAAGCACCTATGTATGCAGAGTATGATAGAGACATTTTGCTGGAAATTACTGATGGGCGCCGACCTTCGAAGTTCAATGAAAACACATTCATTCTCGATGACGTCAACCCCACTTTGACCGAACAAATTCCTTTCAAGAAGAGATGAGCATTGCGTTAGAGGAATAGTCTGGTCTAGATGGACATTATACTCCGTGAAGCTACCATTTAATTGAGGCAACTCTGCAGAAAGGATCAAATTCGTGGGGGTCTAGTCATTCTACCCCAGGGTAACGTCGTATTCTACCCTTGCCAACACTGTCAAACTAGCCCTCCAAGAGTTCGATTGATAGTGTTTGACCGCGTTCAAATTCTATAGAGCTTGCGCTCTTGAACAGTGCTTCTCCGTCTCTTTTGAATACGAAAAGGAAATGGTATTTTTCCTTGAATTGACGTTTTTATTACTGAGTATAAAATTAAGGAAACTATTATTTTTGGGGGAACTGGGTGACGATTATTGTAGAGGAAGAAAAGCGCTGCCGTTTAGAGGTTACGGAACAATTGCAGTGGGACGGAAAAATTGCGATTGAAAAAAAAAGCAGGGACTTTTGTTAACGCCTGTTCTGCGGAGCGAAAAATGCCAATTTTAAATCACACACGGAAACGGCCAGAAAAAGAATGTGTTTCCCTTGCTCTCCTTCTAAGACCAGCACAATATACATTATGCAGGTACAATGCATACATACAGTACCGGCCAAAATTATATAGCCTTTTGGAGTCTCCTGCATTTCCCATATATGTAACTTCATTTAGAGTGAAGCTTCGAAACTCATATTTTCATGGGTATTGTAGACATTCAGACGTAATAGAAACGGAGTGATACCGTACCATTTTGTCAACTACTTCCCTTTAAACAAAATTTTCATTTACAAAGGTCAAAAACCGGAGTTTTGCAGCATCTACGAAAGATCGCAGAAAGGTTTCTATGGGCAGTATTTTGACAAGAATTAGACCCCTTGTAATAGATCCATCTCATATATGGATGAAAACGTCTGATTTCAGATCATTGGTCAAAGCATACGAAGCAAAATTGAGTTCATTCCAGCAGTAAACCAATGTAGGAATTTCTGCCATTATTAGCTCATTCCTACTTGGTTGCAATGTTAAGTCGGTCAAGATGCACCCAGAAATCCATGTCACAAAAAGCACCTTTCGTTTCTTTCCATACAAAGCTTTACTACACCAAAAGTTACGGAGGAATATTCAAAAGGCTATATAATTTTGGCCGGTACTGTATATTTAAATTCGTACGCTTCAGAATAGGAGTCTCTAACCTTCCTAAACGCTAAGAAGAATGACTCAACGGTGGGCAATAGTTCGCAGAATCGAAGCAATTAATTCAGATCTTATTTAGCTTTCTTTATTTGAGTCAAGAGCAAATAAAGAGGAGGACGAATACTCAGGGGAACGAAGTGCTTCAAGCAATATCGCACCACATCTCCGCGGCAAATTTCCGCCAGATATCATTGCCAGATATCATTAAGGTTGTAATAGATTTCCTGTCGTAGTGCTACAGGAATAAATTTTCCCGTCTTCACTTCGACATTTGCAGCTGTCGTGACTATCCACGAAGACCCAAAATGAGAAGAGGGGACATGAGACTCAATTAAGAGCAGTATTCTCGGCAGAGAGTGGATCACAACCAAAGTTCCAAAGAGAAATAACTGCGGAGAATCATCAGCGGAGCAACAATGGCGCCGTTTTGGCCACAGCAAGATTCACGAGGTAAAAGACACCCGATGGAGGCTTAACGACTCCGAAAAAGTGATTGAAAGAAATTTTTGTACTTCTTCCACGGAATGGCCAACGTGTTGGAAACATTTAAGAGTTTTTGGAATTTGTAGGAGATGTGTTCAGTACTAAAACCATGTTGTTGAGATCGAAACTCTTCTGGCTGTCGCTATCTACTATAATGCAATACTTCACATGGCGTATCGCATCCTGGAGCCGCATGCACTGAGATTACCCAGGGTGAACATATCAACACACCACAAATTTGCCCATTGTAAAATTGGCTCCAACACGCTTACCCACGATGATTCTAATAACGCATTCAGGCACTGCATTGCCGTCGCTGGTAACTATGACAAACATGCCAAATGATTGTAGGTGGGATGTCGCTAACATTGATGATGGGACTGTTATTCTCCACGCATGGTGTTATACTCCGCGTAGAGTACAGCGGCGTCCTTCTTTTGGAGTTTTCCCGAGTGTCGATGTTGCGGGAAACACGGGGCCCATACCCATTGATATGATATGAATGAATGCCACCGTCTAAAAGTTATTGACCATGCTGTAAGCTAGGGCATCTTTCACAAATTTTCCCAAATCGAAGGGTTGTGACCACGACCTTCGCTGCAGGATCTCTGCAGGTAGGCAGAAATTCTTTGAGTTTTTCTCGTTGGTTTGATTCACCAACAAGAATAGACAGAACGCGAGTCATTTTGGAAGCAGAAACTTCGGTGGATTTAGCCTTTAATGCTATGAAAAATCCCACGGATTTCCGATAGCGGTGAAAAATCTCAACTCAGGAGAGCCGCAAATGCCGAAGAGCAAAAATTTTGGGTTGGTTAGATAGTCCTGAGACACAAATGCAACTTCAATCCACAATATAATCGCCATTGCTATCAATGACGTGCCATCTCTCAGGAAATTTTCTCAATTCCTTTCCCCCAGAATTCGAGTGACAAAGTGTGGGAAGGAGAAATACACCTTCATTTTGGGCTGCTGTGGTGCTTGCCTATTAGATGACGTATGAAGACCCGAAGCAAATGACAGTCTTATGATACTGGGTAAGGGGAACGCGGTGAGTGTCGTAATATTCCCCGTCCCCCTAGTCCTTTAATTTTATTCTGCGCCACATTCGCGAAGTGCGGTGTGGCAATCTTGCACAGAGACAATCTCTACCGAGTTGCCGAGGTTTCTGGCAGATTGCGTCGGCGAGCAGCTCTCAGCGTAAATCATTGTGTCACCAATACTCACGAATTTGCAGTGAAGCAGACCACTCAAATCCCACGAACAGCAGAGTAATACATTGTTTTCGTACCAGTTGGCAGTTGGCATTTTGGAGGAGCTCCTCCGCTGGAAAGCCACGAGGCCGTCCTGTTCGGAAAAACTCGAAAATATGTTCGGATGTAAAACTGAGCTGCACCTGTGTTTGGATGCAACAGTAGTCGAAAACTTTCATGAATTCCTCTCAGGCGGCGAAGCGTGATTACTTTTTATGGCACGCACTACATAAATCCAAGGGTTGCATTTCGAGTATGAATAAAACTTGGTTTACTAGTCAACGGCTAGCGCACTAGCTTGGTCAATGTTATTAACATCACCTCTGACTTTATTTTCTAGAGAACGGCGTTAGATGTCATGCTTTAAAAAACTATTAGCGACAAATGAGACGTTGCGGACACATCGCAGCACGAATAACATTACCCTTTAGAGAACCAAAGAGCTACAGTACTTATGTACCTATAATGAAGAATCTCTAAGCTATCCGCTCGGATTTCCCCAACAAACATCGTGTACTCCCCAAGTTAGGTAATCGTTTGTCACTGCAAGCCTTTTGTTTTATAAACAGCATCTGCTTTCCTCTTAGTAAATCTTTCATGCTCGAGTTTTCCAGACTTTCCAGAAGCTGTACGACAAGAAGTGCGTTGTTGAGCCAGGAGATCTGAAATTTCGCGGTCTCTGTGAATCGACGTTCTACACTTTCTGTCGGACAACATGAAATTCGTCTCTACATTACTGGATAGAAGTGCTTCAGAATGTTATTCTCGCACGGAATTGTTGTATTTTTGCTCCATCTGTGTATATAAAAGTCAAAGCTTGTGTGTGTGTTTGTTTGTATGTTTGTATGTTTATATGTTTGCATGTTCGGAATAGAAATCGCGGAGGATGAACCGATCCGGACCAAATTTTGCAGGCAGGCCCTACGGAGGACGGCGGAGGTCATAGGCTACTTTCCACCCGGGATTATCCATTAGCTTATCGATTATATCGATTTTATTGATTTTTTGCTGTTTTTGCTCAAAAGACGGCAGGGACATGTCTACTGGGGGTTCCTTTACATGCTGAACACGAATATGACAACCATTTTGCACGAAGTTATTGATTCATCGATTTTATTGATTTTTCATCATTTTTGCACAGGGATCAGTGAGGACATGTCTACTGGGGTTCTCCAATACGCTGAGCACGAAAATGACAACCGTTTTGAACCTGATTATCGATTTATCGATTTTATTGGTTTTTCACAATTTTTGTCCGGAGGTCGCTGAGGACATGCCTGCTACGGTTCTTCGATACGCTGAACACGAATATGATAACCAATTCTGACGGCAGTATCGATCTATTGATTTTATCGATTTTTCCCATTTTCGCTCGGGGACGGGCAAGGACATGTATACTGTGGCTTCCCAGTCCGCTGGAAACGAATATAACGACCGCTTTGCACAAAACATCGCTTTTTCGATTTTATTGATTTTTTGCTTTTCTACCTCAAGGAGCGGTGAGTACATGTCTGTAGTCCTTATGCGCAATCGGCGGAAAATTTTCGAGCTCGTCCAGCGTCCAGCACGCGGCGCGTGCGCGGCGCGGCCCTCTTCTGGGGCCGTCTGGTCGATATCGGTCAGCCACAGGCCTCACACCTTCAGATAAACTTCAACTAAAGGAGAAAATGAAAGAAAAACACTCATATGGGCCAAAAATCTGACGAAAGTAGAGGACCGCTG
>KN726147.1:84804-104893 GCA_000816745.1 Ancylostoma duodenale
TCGTCGAACCCCAAATTTCGACCTCACCGAGTGAAAAATTACTCCCGAAGAGATTCATGCACGAAATAAAATCGCATCCATCTGACCCAGTACCACATATGTATCCGCAAAATATATAAAAATTAGAGGCGCCCAGTTCTTCTCTGAAAGAAGTTGCAAACAAAAGAATATTTGTTGCAATACTTTTGTCCTCCACTGTATGTACACATAGCATGACTAGCAGAGACAGCTGAAGATCCAAACCATATCTGTGAGTGATTTATAAAGAAGTTGTGGAGTTTTTGCAACGCCCAGCGTTAGTCCACAGGAACGAGATACATGCATGAAGGGAAGAATGGCTGGTGGTTTAAGAATATGCGAATTCTCTACAGCATGTAAAAAAACAAAGCTACAGGTGAAAAACGCAAGAAAAAAAATCCTAAGGAAGAAGTGCAACGAATAACCAAGCAAGAATGCTATGGAGGGTAAAAGTTTTAAAATGAAAATCTATGCAAAACACTATAAAATGAAGCCAACAACACAACAAAGTACATACTTATCATAAAATCTTACGAGTTCCGACAGTAGAAGAATGAATGCTACCTACTGTAAAGCATGAATCCCAAATGTGGACGTAGCTCTCTTACCATTAGATGAGTCCAAATCGAATGAATGTCTCGAATGCTTCGAATAATTTGCATATCAGAGTTCACAATTTTTCAAAATACACGCATGTGTTCGATGAAGGAGAAGGGATCACACCCGTGAGTTGATCGAATTATACCTTGGAAAGCAGAATACTTCGATTCGCCAGTGATAGCGACAAAAACGTGAGGAAACGCTCGTTTATGGACAAAATCAGAGAACCTGAGCCACCTTTTAGCGGATCGACATTTGCGACCCGTGCCATTCATACAAAACTTCACTCGGATAGTGATAAACGTGATGAGGTTGCATTCAAATACTTCCTCATGCACGCGTTAGTGAAGTAGGTGTGAGAAACATTCCTGTTTCAGTTTTGCCAGGGATTTTGACAGGCACCCGCACAACAAGACAAAGCTGTTCGAACTAATCTCAAAGCCAGGGCA
Organism: Ancylostoma duodenale; assembly: GCA_000816745.1. Taxonomy (NCBI): domain Eukaryota; kingdom Metazoa; phylum Nematoda; class Chromadorea; order Rhabditida; family Ancylostomatidae; genus Ancylostoma; species Ancylostoma duodenale. Next base: position 85,872 of record KN726147.1, read on the forward strand.
TGCATTTTTAGATGAAGGTGCCGGTATTACGTCGTCAAGGGCTCAGAATGGAGATTGATGACAATTCAAGGGCTCATAGGGAAAAGAATTTTTAAGATTTAGTGGAACAGGTGGAACAGTGGAACATGGTCACGAGTGTTTTAGTGCTGGGAAGAGGAAGACGGAAGAAACAATGATGCGAGCCGCTTATGAAGGTGGATGAGAGTATTCAACATCACTTCCGCCTTGAACACAACACCATACAAGACACGAAATGTCGCCGCCAGCGTACGTTATTCACGAAGAGCTTCCTCATTCAGTCAAGAGTGAAAGTAAAAGTGAAACTTAGGCAACGAGAAAAACACGGAAAACACCAGCTTTCATAAGGATTATCCACAAAAAAGTTACGAGCACTCAATGAGCACACCACATCCCAGCAAAAGCCGTGCTGGGTTCTGGCACTCAACAACTAGAAAATCGTGTAATCAACCATGCATGGAATATGTCAGGCCGGCGGGTCGTAGAGACCCATTTTGTCAGCAGGCTCATTCTAGTTCCAGGATCGCTAGGGTAATGAAATTCTAGCGATGGTGCTTAGTGACTGTATTAAAGATAAGATCAAATCCGGAATGGGTAGCGATAACATTTTCAAAGGAATTAAGGTAAAGGACTCAAAAACTCAAAAACACGTTGTCAGCCAAGCTCCAAAATAAAACTTCAGACTTGCAGACAACTTGTAACTAGCAAGTCAGTCAATCTTCTAAGTAGCAATACCGTCAACAGAGCTGGCTCAAGGTATCTAGTAATGAACAAGAGGCATCTCACTCCTATTAACATTTCATGATTTGAGAAACAAATAGAAGGATTCCTTAACCAGAAAGAGTAATTGGAGATCTCTCTTTCTAAAATTGCACATTGTATGAACAATCTATGATTTGTGTTGTTTTATCTTACTGTGCATCGTATAATGTATCCTTACACAGATAAGTCCATGTAATGAAACAAATAAGTAAATCGTTGTCGACAAGTTCGACGTCATCATGCCGTAAAAAAACCAGTTCTCAGCAAGCTTTCTTCACAGCAACATAGTGACAAGGAAGATACAGAACAAGTTGTGGACCACCTTCTCCCAAGAACAATTTGCCAGCAAGCTTTTTGTTTGCAAAGTGTGCCAGCAAGTTGTCGGCAACCTTTCAGCCGAACAGCTTGTCGACTAGAGAGAGAGTCAGATTTCCTCACTCGAGTAATATGTATACGGTGCACCATTCGACAAGCCCCAAGGACGAACAAGTTGCCAGCCAGAAAAGGATGAAGCGAGTTTTTGGCGACTTTGTACGAGTGGCAAGTTGTTAGTGAAAGAAAAATGCAAAAACAAGTTGGCGACAAGTTTGTATGGCTGACAATTTCTCGGCAAGGAAGGGTTAAACAAGTTGTCGATACGCCTTGCTACCAAGAACTCGTCAGTGAGACAAGGCTAAAACAAGTTGTCAACAGGCTTCAAGGTGTGCAAGTTTCAGATGTGTTGAAAAACGTGGTCGCCAAAAGCTTGTCGGGAAGTAGTTCAAGGGGTTCATTAGGATGGTACAACATATTATAAACAAGTTACCCTATGCCCATGAAAGAAGAGGAATGATACCTTTGCCAACAAAGGAGAACAATTATGGTGGTACTGTGATTAGCTTGAATGCATGGTCACATCGTTGAACTGCGTCAGTGTTGCAGCAAATAGAAACAAAAAGTGGATTCCCTGTGTTTATTCAGAATTTGCAAGGCTTTCGCGGAAACCTTTGAACAGATCTGTCCAATTAAATTACTGAGGAAATAAGAGAACTAGTACTGCACGTAATGATGGTATGGTATAAAAAATGGATATGCAGCAGGGGCGGCTTTGCGTTGGCTGCATGGGCGGAGCTTGAGTGGCTGAGTAGCTTTCAGAGGGGATCAAAGATGGCTAAACATCTGAGGGTCTTCTTCCTGGGCTGTAGCTGCGGAGCTGAACGCTTATCCGTCCAGCACCAGATATAAGAACAAAATCGTCATGATCGCTCTCTTTCAGGAAGGAATTACAAATCAAAGCTGAGTGAAGCTGAGTTTGTGTGGAGTTAAAGTGGAAATAGCCGTAGTTTTTTTTTTTTTTTTGTAAAATATGTGGTACGTACAACAGTAGAACTTCTCGGACTGTGGTGAGCTAACAGGGTGGTTGCTGAATCTCTTAAGACTGATTTGTTTGTTTCGTTTTAGCTAAGCAAACAGTGTCCTTGAACGTGGATTCCAAGAGTAGATGTTAGAGCGGAAGTGGGGGCCAATGGAGGAAACGCACTGTTTACATACCTGCTGTCTGGCTGTCTACGCTACTGTTTTGAATTCAAGGTTCAGCAAGAAAGGGCAATCCTCACGATATAGTCTATGTCCGGAACCTTGAGTTTCTCGGCGTCTGAACAATGGCTCCAATAAGTCTAGAAAAGTTGCACCGCCAAGGAAATCAGCACTCTCAAGTTAGAACGGGGTCGGATGTGGCTTAACATTTCAAGCGGTAGTGTTTTAGCATGGAACGAATGATTATTTCTGTACGTTGTTTCATTGTAACAAAACTCGCATTCCTTCCACTCCCTTACTACCCCGCTCAACTCGGTCATCCGTTCTTAACTGGTCAAACTGTGAGCAAGCAAAACCACCTTCTACATGTGATTTGAAAAAGCACTGTATTCGTCCACGCTCTAGTGCTCTGTCTAGGAATGTAGTAGAATCCGAAAGACCAAAATACCCATGGATGCTACCTTCAAGAGTACAATTTATGTATCACAGCGATATCGTAATGCGATTCACCGCCACCACGAATGGGGAATCAGAACGGCTCATTTGCTGGCAGTGATGACGACAGCAACTGAGAAAAGCATAAATATTGTCAACAGAAGATGGCACACGAATATGAAACTGCTTTGGAAAATTCATCACTATTCTTTAAAAAACCGAAGGACTGAATTTCAGTGTAGGTATGTAGTATGTATGAGGCAGAGACAACTAAAAGACAGGCTTTTCGTATCCTTAGATTCGTTGCCGGCTTCTCAGGAATATTTATGTACAGATTTATCTAGAATACTTTGAAACATTCCAAATCTACCTACCCTGCTCGCCGGCAAACTTAATACACTATGTTCACTTATGCAACTTTGACAGTAAAAGAAAAAATTTGGAAAAAAAAATGAAAGGGTTGAAACAAATGGTTCCGTTTTCGTCTAGACGAACCATTTGTTATAGGTCCTCCTTGAGGCTCCTCAGCAGAGAGAAGGACCGATCAAAGGAAACAGAAGGCATTAAGACTATGTATAGGAGGAAACCAGTGGCGGACGTAGAAAGTGGGCGGCGGGGGGAGGAGCGGGGTCGCCGCCACCTTGGAGATCCGGAAGGAAATAGAATCAATAAGAATATCAATTATAGTATCAAATTAAGTAGTAGAGGTTACTTTTAAAATAACAACGAGATTTCTATTTATTTTATACCTCCTATATTTATTTTATGAGGTAATTTCAAAAATTTGGCTATCCATTCTCGCTCCCTCCCCCAACCCTCTCCCTGCGTCCGCCAATTGAGGAAACCTACGAGCTGTAGAACATTTGGAAAAGACCTGCGTTTGGCTCCATCCTTCTCTCGTTTTTGATCCGGTCGAATGAAACTGCAGAGGTAATGAAGCATTATGCTGCTGCCGGCAAACTTTCGCTCTACGACGATAGCCGCAAATAAGGTAATTACGCAGCGAAGTTACCACTTAATTGAGTCCCATCCCAAACAAGCAAGTTCACAAGCTGAAAAATAGCCGTTCTCTCCATATGCATTGAGAACGGAATGGTATGAGAGGTATGTTTCTTCTGAAACGGAAATCGAATGGATCACAATTATTCTTCCCACATGTGGAAGCAAATTAAAAATTCGGAAATAAACTATTTGGATTGCATCTGTTTGCAAACCCAAGTTTAACGACATCCATTCCTCTGCTCAAGTAGTGCTTGAAAAACTCGTGCAACCTAGAACTGAATAGGACTCCAGCAAAATTTACACGCATTTTTATTAGCAGTATGTAGACGTACGCTCATTCCTATTAGATGCGGAAGCTGAAAGTGTAGTTCACTCTCACACTGTACAGCGAAGCTCAGACTGTACTTGAGCATTCTGAAAAGCTGGAGCGAATGGATTGGCGCACGAACCACATATTCTGAACAGACTGGGCAAGTAATTACTTGCTGAAGCTCGTACGCACTTCCTGAAAAGTCGCTTGCAGGATGAAGTTGGAAAAGAAAAGTCTGAAAAGGCAAAGCGAGCGTTGGGACCACATCGTGATGTTATTTCATTCCTGCCAGGCTTCTGAAAGTCTCGTTCAAGGGTAGAAAGCATCATGATCAACTTCTACAGAAGTCAAGATGAGACTCTTGAGAGGAAGTATCGTGCCTGGAAGAAGACGTCTCATCATTCTCCATATCGGAAGCATGAAGCATAGGAAGCATGCCTCGTCGTTTAGACATCGAACAAAAGAAAAGATTCCGGATCAGATGGAATCGCAATAGAACCTTCAAAAGGCTCTGGACAACGCTGTATAGCCCATTGACAAGACGATTCTCGCGCCACGTTACAGAATGCGAAGTACTGGCTACATGCAAGTGATCTTCGACTGTTTTACTCTAATGGAAGGGGAACAACGAGATCCCATCAACTACCGTCCCACACCAGTGGTCTACAAATTGCTCTCTCCATTTCAGCTAGCATACTGAGGACTATGGATGAAGTTCGGTTGCAGAGCAAGTAGGCGAAATCGGTGCGTTGCACAACACAGTCAAATGCTATCGCTCTGTCCAGCACCAGGAGCCTCTCGTATTAAAGTTCATGAATTAGAATATGGGGCGTTCGACTCATCTGCACCGGCAAAGGTTTACGAGGCCCTAGAAGAACAAGGTTTTGGGAGTGTTATCCATAAACCACAGGCGAATATTGCTCAGAATCAGGGATGTGCGTAATTACGATTGGCGAATTACGAATTACGATTTACGGCCATTTTTTGCTCATTTTCCACGATTTACGAACTATGAAAAACTGACAAGAATTTCGTCAAATGACGTAAATAGCAACAAGAAAGGAATCTCGCAATAGCACTTCCGCTAAGAGTGAAAATGTGCATAATTCTTCTCTAATTGCATTTCGCAGCTACACTAGGACCAAATTAGCATAGGCTCGCTTATAATAGGTCGTCAAGTGTGAAATGTCTGATCTTATGAGGGGTCAGTTTGACAGCCTGTATCTTCAAAGTTTTACAAGATCATTTCTCACCTTTCTTTTCATTATGAAGGCACATCCTCCCTTTTCCAAAATCTCACCATTGGTTTTTGATCAAATTCTCGTTTGAAAGAATTTTTTGTAGGACTACTAAAAGACGAAAAATCGTGTCACTTTGGAACATATGTTCCATTTTCCAGCGATTAAAGCAGAGAAAGCTGGAAACATCAGGGCAGTGTTAAGGGACATTCGGCTAGTGAATGCACTGAACAGCCTTTCCTGAGGAAGTTTCGCTCAGATGACATTAAGCAGCAAAGTGAACCTGGATATCGATGAGCTGGAAGCCGTAGCCAAGGCAGGTAAGAGTCAAACTAGGTGAGCGTAAACAGCAAGGTGTGACCACCATAATCTAGTGATATTTAGATATTTAAGGCAATGCGACAATTAAAAGTGGTTCGGTAAACGAATTTTTCCCAGTTTGACCCTCAAAAATGGGTGCCAATTTTTGACCATTTTCCACAAATCCACGCTGCTTATGCCAGAGGAGCAGGGGTGAGAACCTACTTGCCACTCACCGCAGTGACCAAATCTTGCTCTATTCGACCATCACTGCTATCAGGGATTAGCCCACTTTTTGCTGGAAAAATTTTCCATTTCCAATATGATGTTGGAAACGCTCTTCGCCACTTGATCGCCTCTTGCTTTCCACTCTTGTAAGCTTTTTGCGCAACCAAGCCACCATTGAGGACGCAAGGTTATGTCGATAGTAGAGGAAAATATTTGGATATCCTATATCGCAACTTGCTTTAGACACGAATCTCAAAATCTTCTCATTCAAAATCAGACACTTCGTACTTGACGACCTAATATAATATAATAGTTACCATTATTTAAAGGCGGCGGCTTATTGCAATTTTTTTTCCGAGAGTTTTATAGAGAAGACTTGCTGAAATCATGGAGATTTAACGCTTAGGTGTTAGCTCTCTTTTCCTAACGGTGCTAAGCTGCGCAGAAAGTACAAGCAGTCCACGAAGCCTTCGTCGTGTCTCACCAAGTTTCGCTTTGTTATTTCTTTTTGAATTCAACTTCTGTCCGGTGTAGTGCGCAAAGAGTTTTTTTTTTCTGGCGGAGCTCTGTTATCCAATTGATAACCCATACAAAAAAGGATGAGAAGGTGCAAAAAATAATCCGCCTTTCCCCAGCGACATCAACGGGTAATTGTAAAGGCATGAAATGCGTATTTGTCCCATACAGTGACTTGCTAGGGGGTACCTGATTCCAAATCAGAGCTTCATTCTGCCAATCTCCTCTGCTACCTAACTTAGTGATCATGGAGGTATGGATGACTTGACTGGAACGGGAACAGATGAAATCATGGACCGTTATGACTCCAAAAACACTACTCAAGTCAGGGAAAACTTCCTCCTTTCAGCGATGGACAATATTTCTTCCAGAACTAGGTAGACGGAAGATATCGAGTAAAAAACCTTTATCTCTTCAGCATAATATTCTTACCCTTAGTACAAGATATGAACGTTGTGTGGATTTCACGATAGATATATACACACCTCAGAAATGTTTAAGAATGACTTTATAATAGAAAAGGTAAAATTTACTGGATCTCATCTATGCCACTTGCCACTCATCTATGACCTTTAGTTACGATTTACGATTTTCGGCGGTTTTGGAAAATTTACGATTTATGAAAATCAAATTCTTTGTTACGCACATTCCTGCTCAGGATACAGCATACCCTTCCGACCGTTCCTAATTGATATAGAGGTGGACAACGAAAAGAAGTATGCACCAAGGAGACCCAGTCTTCTCAAACCTGTCCTCTGCATACTTGGGGTCAGCAACAGTCCACTGACTGCAACCCTTCTCAAATCGGTACTGAAGGGATGGGTTTAAGTCACATGCGATCGGTAGGTGACGTGGTATTCATCAAGAAAGCCCCAGAAGATATATTCCAGAAACGCTCCATGCTCTGAGTGCAAAGGGAATTTAAGCAGGCCTTGCAATCAATGCATTGAGAACAAAGGTCATGCGCTACGGCTATTCCATTGGCAATCCAGTGCTGCTGCAAAGGTGTCTAATAAATATATCGACGAATATTAATACGCATACGGCTACCTCCGCCTTGTAATCGCTATGAAAATAAAATAAAGCACGAGACCTTCAGAGGACGGACAGCAGGTAGGTCGACTTCAAACTCTATGAAAACTGTCGTCGAACACACTAACAAAGTCAAGCTCCGTGCTATTCTGTTCGATTCAGCGGTTAGTTGTGCTATGAGAGTGAAACCTGGAAAACGTCAAATCAGATGAGGCCATGCCACGGTTAACCCAAATAGCACTCGAACGAAGATACACCGACTTTTCGCCTGCGACAGAAGCTTAAAATACGCAGCAGCATCGTAAAGAATGCCAATTGTCCGAGAACTAGTCATACACCCTTATGAGCTGAAGTACAGGGCAGACGGGAGTTGTATGAGGTGAAGCAATGGTCCATGAAATACGGCGAAAAAAGGATGGCAACTTCGGGACAAGAATCGAATACGTGCGCGGCAGGATTCTTTAGCCGCAGGAAACAGCTTCGTATCCGGTTCTCCTGAGGAATTATGTGTTTCACAGGGACACATATGTAGTTGTGAATTATTAGGGAAGGAGAGAACGCGATAAATACTTCTGCATTCGGAGGGGCGGGTAAGAGATGCATATGCATGTATCATAGGCACAAACACTCAACTACCGTCGTTCTTGAAATGGACTATAACACTGACCAACTAAGGCTCCAAAAAGAACAATAAAGAAAAGAATTTGGGATCCACATTTTCAACATTCTGTCACAAGTGAACAAATGTACAGAAACACGGGAACACTAGTAAGCTCTCGCAAGCAGCGCATGAACCATAGCTAATGGATACCTATTTCGTATTCCGGAATCGCTAATGAAAAGCGCTGGAATAAAAATTGGGGGCTATCCAATTAAGAGCGAGGTCAGAGTGGCCTCAGAAATTGCGTTTACGCCTAGAGAAAATCATTCGGCGGTATAGTAGAAAAATAGAAAAATGTAATAAATAAATGCGAAAAACAATCGCATTGCCAGACACACAATCAACATTGTGACGGTTTTTTTTAGTTAGGGAATGCTTCAAAGGAAATCCGTGAAAGTAAGTCAAAGTCCAAGTACAGCCAGGTTTTCGTCCAGCACAAACATACATCATTCCACTCATGAAGACATAATATGGAATGTACAGAACTAATAATCAGGCACATATGCAGTACTTTCGTCTTGTGTGCAAGCGCAGATACGACAATTATGGACTAGAGTAGAAATGCGGGGTGTGCTTCTGAAAGCTGCGTCAAACCTCGCAACAAAACAGGTGGTTTGTAGGCTTCTCCCCTTAGTACTTCTTCTGAAAGTGCAGATCGGATTGCCGCGGAATTTTACGAAGCACCTTATCGACATGCACACGGCGGGGACTGCTCTATAAATGTCTCAACATCTACAACCCGCAAGACACCCTGGCACGAATGCACAAGGGATCTTGAAGACTAAAAATCCTATGCGATTACTTTTCAGTGTATGCCTCAGAAAATATCGCTGCCTTTGAAAATGTAGGTAATGTGACATTCTTCGAAAACTGAACTTATTATTTATTCAAATCACCGAGATGTGCAATACGAGATCTCCGTCCACATAAGTATTAGGTTGCTGCAAAATCGATGCCGTTTGTTATCTCTATCGGAGCTAATTTACTTCTCTTTTAGCCCTTTTATTCCCCCTTTTCTCAGTTTTTTTGATTTTTCTCTGCTATGTTCAATAGTTTAATCTGCTGCATTCTTTTTATTCCTGCCTTCTACTGCATTCTGCTGTATTCCAGTACCTAGCACGAGAATTGGACGCTACCTATTCGTGGACGAAGCACGAAGGAAAGAGGTTGACGCAACGCAGATAGGTCAGTTCTTTAACAAGGTTCTCTCATTTGTAACTCCCTTCACTATTGATGAGTTTCCAGGGAAATCTTATTCTTCACTCGTTCTCTGTCTAACGAAGGGATCGAAACAGAGATTAGATATTTTTGTTTTAGTTTATTCAAGCGTGCGTTTAAGTATAGGGCATCCAGAAAGGAGTGAATATTGATGTAATCACCTGATATTCAATGTTAAGCAGGAGTTCAGATAGGAGCCTCTGCGAGACACCCTTCGATATTCACCAACTGCCTTGGAAAACTACTTTGGATAAAAACACTAGCTGCCAAGCGCAAAAAAGCATGAGAGTTAGTGGATCTTCGGCAACAAACAGAAAGGCAGCGCCTGGAGGGCGAGGCGAAAAGTGCGTCGAAGTTAATTGGTCGTGAAATCACAGGCATTGTATGTAGTTATATTGAGCGGAAACCTGCCGTTTATTGGTGCAGAGTCGAGCTGCAGCAGCCAACTGCTAGGAAGGCTTGGCTTGCTTTTGGTAGACAATGACATATTTCTTGCAACTGCAGGCCACGCCATGAGAAGCTAAAAGAAAATAGACGAAGATTTGAATAAGTGAATGATATGAGAAAATTGGAATCGTATCCTTTTCATCGTTGTTCGATTAGCATGCGAAAAATTTCTTTTCTGCATTCGCCATCATTAAGTATGTGCGAAAGCCATGTCATAAAACTTTAAGCGGACTGTCAATGTCCCTCCTTCAGAATAAAAGATTGTTCCTGGATCTGCAAAATGTGACCTACGTTTTTGTAGATGTTTGTAGGTGAACGCAATGAGAGATTTTTTTCTAGATCTTAAAAAATTTCAACAAATCAACCATTCCTTGCATAACGCACTCCTTATTGTTTGTGTCGTATTTTTATCCTCTACATATTTCCCATCAGAAACGCTTCCTTCTGTTGTATTTCGTTGAATTTTCAAAAGGAGGAGTACAACTCGAAGAGGAAGTACGACTCCACGAATGGTAATTTCCTTTCCTGATATTGCTTCTCCGAATGCAACGCTTCAGTTCCCTTGTTGACGTGCACTGGCCTTTACTTACTCTGAAAACTCAATCTACATAACTCCCTATAAGGGTATATTACGAAATGAGTGATAGCTTATAAAGTATTAAATAGCCAAACAATTTTGGATTTTGATTCGTGTGGGAATCAGACAGAAACTTACATAATCATGTCCGTATCTTTGTGTGCTCCAATTTCGTTGTTACTGATGAAAGACAAGTGATTTATAGAAATTCCACTGATTATGGGAAATCGTGTCAGGTGGAACGACTTCAAGTGTGATTGTAGGCCTCCTGGAGCGAAAAAAAAAGCCAAGTACTCGGTGCTCGGCTTTTTCCCGCTTCAAAAAAGCCTACAATCCTACAATCAGTCAGGTGTTTAAAGTGTCAGGGCACAGTTAATCCACTGGCGACAGCGCCTTTTTTTGCGCTTCTCCATATTTCCTTAAATTCTGACTTCTTGCTCTGCACTGAAATGTTTGTGAACATCCCAACATACATGGATTTTTCGCAGTCTTTTTGATCTAGAAGAATTATTGTGGTACCATCTAAGGAAGCGGCTGGAACCATTAAGAATCAATGATCTCTCAAACTGAACCCTGCGGGAAAAGTTGCCACTCACCGGTGAGCCGCGCAGTCGTCAATGGGTTAAGTGAAGCAATCAAGCTGGATCACATTAGAGAAAGATTTCAGGTGATGGCCGGGTTTTAGTTGGAAAACAGAATTTCAAATGTTGAGCATTCAAGAAATTTCAAGCAAGCAGTGCGCAAAAGAAAAGGGGAATTGATGAATGGATCATAATACATTCTCGCTAAAATTAATCAAACAAGTAGTCAGCGAAGACATAAATATGCAAACAAACAAAACTAATAAAGCTGAGGTTTGGCCACACAGCTACATGTGGTTGTTACACCATGACTCCGTGAGGAAATTGGCAAAATCCATTAGCTCCCGGCAGATGTACTATATTCAGAGATAAACCAGTAGCTCTCGAGCTCTTGAGAGATTGTCTCGGAATCTCTCGCACAACCAGCAGTACATACCTTCGACATTCGTGAGTAGCATTGGATCAATGAATGCGAAATTGTTGAACAAAGCCGTTTACGCCGAACGGACTATACACAACGTTAGCAAACCTCGGTTAGAATCCAGAAAAATCCCCTAAGTGGACCGCATTCTAGATGAAAGTCTCGTCGGTAGCATACTCAGAGCTTCCAGCTTCAACAGTGTGGATTTCCCCCACTATATAGTAAAAGTCAACAGTGAGGATTTCCTGTCCTTCCTCTATGTAGCGCACTGTTTGCCAGAACTGGGAGTTTTAAGCCCCATCTCGGAGGTAGTTGCGAAAAGTGACTCTTTTCCGGTCAATACTGTACGTCCCTGATAGTGATCCCCATAGTTGCCTTTCTTTCAGAAGTTCGTTCAAGGCGAAAAGGGAGATACCAATTGTCATTTATATTCATACATATTTATATGGATAGACAGGTCATCTATCCCTTTAGAGGCGGTAAAATGCTATAGTCTAAGAAATTGAAGCCGTTACTTGCTGAATCGGATGCTCACCACTATATACATATGTCACTGTATACATCACCCGCGTGTGTTTTTTTAACAGGGAATAAAAAAATTAGGGTTCAAGTCCGTTCATTTCTCCGATTGCCATAACTGCTGTATACCAATCGCTTGCGGCAAACCAGCTCTACAAGATGATTTTAAAAGCAGAAACGTGAGAAAACAGCTCCGCGCCTGTACCTTGTGTCAAAGAGCCCACGTCCTCAGCGAGAAATCAACCCGGAGTGTTGCGTGCTAATTCTTAACCGCAAGTAATTTGAAAGGTGGCCACTTTTCTAGTAAAGTATGAAGCACTATTCTGGACTAATGTTGTGTCTTGTATGTAGATCTGTTTTGCGCAAGTCGACCGGTATACAGTAATTCTGATAAGAATCGAACTAGAGAGAGTTATCTTTGCTTATAGCTACCTAAAAAACAAGAAAAAAAAGGAAATCAGCGTTCTCTTATGTCGAAAAATTGCCGTGGACACTGTAGAGCACACACGCATTGAATGCCTCTGCAATTCTAAGAACAAAACAAATGCGTGAAGAATCCCAGGAAGGAGACTGATTAGTGCAGCCCGCCTTTCCTACTTAATTATTATATTTATGTTTGTTTTCTATGACTACAAGTGACTGCGTTATTCACTACCTACTTTATACGCGAAGAAATCTCACCTATCAGACAATATTAACGTTAGGATGTGCAGAGAGTAAGTTTTTGAAGAGCCTAAGACGTAGAAATTCTGAAGAAATAAGAAGTGAAGATTCGTGCCACTTCAACCCCGTAAATAAATGGTGTATATTCTCACGCTTAGTTTTCTACGCTTGCACTTCTTCTCATTTTCCCGTGGGTATCGAAAACTGTTTACACAAACCCGCAATCTGGGAAAGAATGTGCCAAGGATCCGAGAGTCCCGTCACTTTTGCAAAATGCTCAGCTTTCTGCTCACGGAGGAGAGGGACATATAACAATTCTGATAAATTGTTAGAAAGACCGCAGCAGAAAGGGATCTCTATCATGTGATTAATAAACGAAAGACGCCCGGATAAAAAAGATTTGGAAGGACCACATCAGAATGGAGTTGTGAGAGAATATGTAGTTCGGAAGAACCGCAGCATTGATCCGGAAGAACCGCAGCAGAAACCCGAAAAAAACCGGAAAACCCGGAGGTTACCTGTCAGTTATCCCGATTTTCTGCCGCAGTTCTCCCGAAAATTTGTCTAAGACCGTTTCTGAACTTGCTAGCGTTAGAGCGATCTGGTATTGAGGAGGACTGGATTTTAACAATAATGGTGGAAATCATCGACCGAAAAACAGTTTGCAACAGTTTGCGTGACAGTGTTAACTAGTTATCCAGTGCTCATTTTCGGCATTCTATTAATTTCTTCTCATGTATTTCTTAAAAGACATTCCCTTTTGAACAGAAATTCACATCATACTGCGATATCACTTTGAATAATTAAACAACAAATTAATTTTAGGGGCAGAAATATGTTACGACGCGAAACCGGATTTGGTCAATCTCCAAAACACCGATAGTCCAATCACACTAATCCTTGAGAGCTGGCAGCCTCAAAGAATTGAAGTTTTTGACTTTCAACTTGTGGTTATCCGAGCAAACTTAGCAATACATGAGCACGCCTGAGTCAAGACGTTCATGATTTTGCTCCAAAAAAAAAACTAAAACTACAGTACATTCACACTAATTAATATTTCCTACTCATGATTCATGCTACGTCAAAGATCATCAAAAACTATGCGACAAAGCCCGCGAAAACATGCGTGTACTATACTCAGCGCGTCGGTTTTTGATCTTAAGAGCCCGAATTTTGAACGTACTTTTAACAAAACTTTAACTTGGCCTGATGATAGGTTTCGCAGTGGATGGTAGGGGAAATACAATAGTTGCTTAGGACTCCAAATTTTTATGATGACGGGTGAACGCGGAGTGTAACGCAAGAATGAGGACAGGGCGTCCGAGGTGAGTGGCCATTGCATCGCAAAAAACTAGCGTATCACCAACATGAGATGCCTGCTCGAACGCATTTGGTGTGAATTGGCCTTGTGGTGGTTATCCACGGAGGTTTTTCGCGCAGTCTCAGATGCATGGCTTCTATAATCACCTGTGCGCAGGCAGCAGGTGCAAGCTTTTCTTGACGAAAATGTGCAAAAATGCGGCATTTCTATTCCTCTTAAAAATTTTACTGTTCAGAGCCCAGTATATAGGCATGCAACCTCCTCAGCCTCCTCATCCATGCAACTTATAATCTAACCGTTTGACATTTCCTACACTCTATTTTTCTTCTCACTAATGGGTTCTCAAAGATTGTCGCCGGATTGAATATTATTGTTATGTACATAGTAGATTTGTTTATAGATCACTGTTCAACAAAAGATGATGTAACACCCAATGGAACAATATGAGCTTAGGAATAGGATGCCCTACAACTTATGAAGAATGAAACAAAGTGGAGGGGGGGGGGGGGTGCTGATAATATTGATTGCGAGTAAAGTATGAGTACTCACATACATATTCTCAGGTGAAACAATGACGGACATTTATGTACATATGTGGTATTGTTATGCATAGTATTGTTTCCGCTTGTGTTTTCAAATTATTCTCGCGAAATCCATGGCATTCTGCCAACATTCACTGTCTTCAACAATTTGTGAACTTACGAAATCCTAATAATCGATACTCCAGGCGGCAACACGGCAGTAAAAATTCTGAGGCCGAGATATTTCAGGATGTAAATTCGAAAATACGGATTGCGACATTACGCACCTCCAGGAAGGGATACCATATATATCCAGGCGCAGTGGAAAATTCTTACGTTCTTATTTCTTGCCTCGATTTTCTGTTGTTTTACTAATGCTCAAACTCAATTAGTTCTAAAAAGTGTGGGGTGAATGAATGTCATAGAAATATATATGTCAAGAATAGTAATACTCGAGGTAGAGAGCCCCATCAGACATCTTATGTATGTATTAGTGGCAGATGACACGTTCAAAATGAATTGTCAAAGGGGCAGATTGGAATTCGTTCGTTCATAGTCACCTAGTAGGCCTGAATGCAGTCTACAAATCGCATCCGCTCAAGTACACCGTCCATGTGCCGCCCTTTTCCAACGTAAACACAGGAATTTCTAGTAAATAGAGTTAGAAGTTGCATAGTATGGAAGCCAGGGCCAAAGCGGATGGCTGTTTTCGTCTTGCGTGCTTCGAGAATATTGTTCTCTACGACGAATTACCCACTGACGTCCACCAGCGAACTCATCTAATTGCCAGCTCGTACCTAGCTCTTAAAAACATCAAACGTCTTCATGAGCGTGCTATTATTCCAGCTGATAGAAAACATGACTTCATTTGGATATCGGTGGTGGAAAAACATTTGGATATCGGTGGTGGAAAAACAACAGTAAATAAGACTAGTGATAGATGTGCAGCTGGTGCGGCGCGTGTTGTGATTTGATGAGTCGCACACATAGTCTGGAATTGCAGCTCAGAATGACGAGTTGAACGTCGGCATCCTCTCTGAATTCTCCCATAGATCCGCAACGGGAGGGAAGGGGAGGGGAGCGGTGGGGACTGGGAAGCAAATATGTGGTATGACAGATCTGCGACAGGGATGTGCACCCAAACAAGGGTAGATTTCTATTTTGAAGACGGAGTATCGAACAGAGCACCTAAATGGTGCTAACACGTGAGACTACCAGAATCAGAAAGGCAATGGGAGCTATGGGAGCTGCTACAATTTGAGAGCACTAATGGGGGTCCTACACTTGCTAATTCATACATAATATGTAAGCATCGAAAGGAGGACAAAAGCCAGGAAGAGGGAAAAGAAATCAGAAAGGTAAAAACACATGGCCCAGCTGTAACGTGGAAATAAAGCTAAACAGAAGAAAAGTCTTATACACCGAAAGAGAAATCAGTTGTACACAGGAGCTATAGGCTATCCTGTCTACAAATAGACGAACTTGTATTACAGCGTCGAAACCATCAGGAAAACGTTTCGATCGATGTTGTTTTTTGTAAAACCATACCTCCACTAAGCGTAGTATATACTCCCTAAATCTGCCTCATATTTGGAGCTGGTCGATTTGTCTATTGCTAATTATGGCATGTACGAAAAAAAACATGCACTGTAATTATCAACTTGCCAATGGGTACATACCTTGTCATGAGAGCGGATTAACATTTATGTACGTTGTTGTAATTCAGTTATCGTCTTCAGCAGAGATAGATTTTTCCTACTGCTACGTTTTACGCTTCTTTTGTATAATTGAGACGCATATATCTCACAGCAATCTGTCCTCTATTGCAACGATGTTTTGTGGATACAAAAGCGCTATCGTTCACGGGATTTTCGGGTCGTTCTTTCATCTCTCGACGTGAATATAGTAGTTGTTACTCTGATTCAGTCGTGGTTTCTTTGGTAGAACTGTTTCGCAACCGCTCAGAACAAGTGTCGCGCCACAGCTTCGAAGCGAGATGAAGCGAGAACTACTCCCTTCCAGCAGCTGTCAGCTGTGGACGCAGAAAGTGGGCGAGGGGGGGGTGGGGAAAAAAAGTGGGGTACGCCGTCTTAGGGACCCAGACGGAAAATAAAATTGATGAAAATATTAATTATAATAATAAATAATTATCAAAAATTATATCAAAAATAACAACAAAAATAAACAATTGAAGATAAACTAATACAAGATTTTTTATTGTATCTCGGGGTGGGGGGGTACATCGGATGCCCCCCGCAAGTCACTGTATAGGGCACATATGGATTCAACGCCTCTACGATGCTCAGATGAAGTCGAATGCGTGGCGCATCCCACAGACGGGATTGATTAACACCGACCACTTCATCCTTTATCCTTTATCTCAGGGGAGGAGGGAGGGGGGGGGCAGAAGGACTGCAGCAGTTACTCGGAAACACCGCAGCAGCTATTCAGGAAGACTGCAGGTCACCGGTTGGTTCTTCCGGATTTCTGCTGCGGTCCTTCCGAAAATTTGTTTGAGTAAGAAAATGCCACAATGTTTATTTGCTGTTAAAATTACGTTGCGTTGAAAAGAGAGGATAGATATATGCATGTAAAAAAGATTAGCATTATGAAACGGCAGGAAACTTGCCATCAGCTAGACATTCAGAATGGCATTCATATTTGCAGGAATTGAGAAAAACAGAATAAAATGGATAATACTGGAAAAAGAACTGTGAACAATGAGAATCTAGGGATCTCTTTGCACATAAATGAAGCATCGAAGCCAGAAAAAGTTCTACAAAGTTCTACCCGCTTTTCAATTACAAGAATGTTTTCCTCCTCATTAGGGAAGCGAGAATGGTTGCTCTCGATCCCAAGCAGTTAATCAGTTGAGCAAACATCATAAAGATGTCACACATTTCGAAAGTCTGGAAATTCGGGATCAGCAGCAGCAGCATGAACCAAAAAGTGGAAGTATATAAGCTAGCAGCAGAACTCATTAATCAGTTCGCCTTGGTATGCTTAAAAACCAATGAAACGTGATGTTGTTGTCGCAACATGCTGTCAAAAGAATTATAACAGAACATCGTAACTTTGCCTTGTAGAGAAGAGAAATCAACAGTATCTGGATATTTGTGAATAAACATCCACCAACATAATGATATACGTGTTCATATTTTTAGATCATGTCCCAACAATAACAATTTTGTGTTAGTGTGAGGAAAAAGATTTTGGAGAAGCGAATGGGAAACTTGCGGGTAATCAATAATGCTGCTTAATACAGTAATGGTATGGGTAATCAGTAGGTTTTTGATACACATCTGGTTTTGAAGCATAGACAAGTATATACGTAGGAAACAGTGGCGGCCGCAGATGCAGAAGGGAAGAGATGAAAGAAAAAACTGGAAAATGAGGTTTTCGCCAACAAAGCGAACCAGCGAGGCGAAATTTTGAGAGTAAAATTCACTTGGAGTTAATTCCTCAAATACTCAGGAATGGACATTTCCGTTAAGAAGGAGGCCACCCGGCGGTAGTATTACAAAAAAAATTTGAAACTCAACTACATACGAGCTTAAAAGATTCAAAGCATCTATATGTACGGAAATGATAGTAAGATACAAATTTTTCAGCCTATGTTACGAAAAGATTCTGGATAATCCTCCAACCCATTCCCGTTGGAGGAGGCGAGGGGATGGTGAAGTGAGATGGGAACTTCCCTCCGCGACCGCCTCTAGTGAAGAGTTTGTGCTTTTTTAAAAGCATCATCTTTTATATTCTTCTCATTCTCCGCTATGCTATTAGTCCAGTGCTCAATCAGCAGCGCTGAAAGTACTCCTCGGACAGTGTAGTTCTAAATGAAGGGCAAGCAAAAGATTCACTGGAGATGGAAATACGAGGAGATGTAAAGCAAAAATAGAACAGAAAAAATCTAATGAACAGGGGATGGGAACCCAATGATGCGATTGACATTCTGCCTGAACTGTCGTGAAAGATTTTGGAAGACATGGAGGAATTTATGACAGCTATAGCAGCTATAGAATAAGATGGACTTTCCATAGATTTTTTCCATCAAGTTCCAAATGAAAAAGCAACAGAAGGTTAGTTCAAACCCCGTAGTTCCTGATTTCATCACACCACCATGTCTGCTGGACGATTAGAGCGCTCTCTGAAATAAAGACCTCTGGATTTCTAGTACGCAGATCTTAGAGAACAGGATTAGACCGAGCTTTTACTGAGATATCAAAGTGCGCAACAAAGACCAAGGTAAGATGGGACCATAACAGCTTGACCAATTTGAGGCCCTCGTGTCATGCAGTCTTCGAAGGTTTTGCCGAGTTTTGGGGAGGACAAGAGAGATATTCAGAATCCAGGAGTGGTTTCTTAAATTGGGACTACTAGCCTATCTAATCTCAGCCTTATAATTTGTTATATTTATCCAAAGACTTTGTTGTTATCACGTACATATTGGGTTGTTCGGAAAGTAATTGGGATTTTTGGGCGTTCCAAAAAAACTTTTGTTTTCTCATAACGAAAGAACATTAAGCAATGACATATTTTCTATTTTGTTCGACTACCTTTTGCCATCTTTCTGGTAATTTCACAATTCCTCTCTTGTAGAACCTCTGGTCTTTTCTCAGCAAAAAACTGGGCTACATGAGTTTTGATGTCCTCATCTTCGGTAGAGGTTTTCCCGTTCAAGTAGTGCTGCAACAATTGAAATAAGTGGTATTCAGATGGCGCAAGATCAGGGCTATA
>KN726147.1:105158-119055 GCA_000816745.1 Ancylostoma duodenale
TCACCTAATTTCATCAGTGGTCGACAGTAGAGGTCCGAACTGACATCTTTAGCGAGTCGGCAAAAATTATTGGAGCTTGGTTGGGAAGTGTTGTAGCATCCATTGTATGGCCCTGATCTTAGGCCATCTGAGTGCCGCTTATTTCGATTGTTGCAGAACTCCTTGAATGGGAAAACCTCTACCGTAGATGAGGATGTCAAACCTTATGTAGCCCAGTTTTTTGCTGAGAAAGACCAGAGGTTCTACAAGAGAGGAATTGTGAAATTACCAGAAAGAGGGCAAAAGGTAGTCGAACAAAATAGAAAATATGTCATTGCTTAATGTTCTTTCATTATGAGAAAATAAAAGTTTTTTTGGAACGCCCAAAAATCCCAATTACTTTCCGAACAACCCAATATATACACACATATTTATTTACGTGCAAGGCTCACATATAATCAGCCCATTACCAAACTTTTCGCAGGAGTTTAAGTGTTTTCCTTACTTAAAATCCCTCAGGTAGGTAAGAGTAAGACAGACAACTGCTTTTCCAAGGTTATTCTTCACATATATTCTCTTTCGAGAGCAACTGTATTCTCAGCGTTCATAAGAGAATACTCGATCTGAAGACTAATAAAACTTCTTGTGCAAGAACACTGGAATGGGAAACCAAATGCTAAAATCCATTCCAACATTTCAAACATTATTCTGTAATCCAGAAGTTTCTGTAAAAAATCGAAACATCATATCTGTGGTGATTGGGTCTGGTTCTGTGGCTTATAAACAGTGGCCTAATTCAATTTCCTGGAAATGAAAAATCTCTCTCCTCCTTCTTCTCCCTACTAGTAAACAAGTATAGAATTAAAGTCGTCTGAACGGCTCATTTTCATTTGAAGCGCACTTTCGCTGGCACGCACTAGAGCTCTTCTCCATGATTATCTTGTGTTCCGTGAAAGGAAGTGGATGGAGAATACAGATTAGGATGTGCCTAATCGTTCCTGGAACTACAAAGCTACGTTGAAGTTTGTTCACGAGATGAGAAAATTGGGAAGTGCTATACACAGCCCAGGAACATCCCAAGCATGAGTTATCGATAGGACGTGAAACAGAGTTCCAGTATTTATGCAATATTTACAAATTAAACTGAGAGGATAGATTCTTAGTGGACTCACGGAGAGACCGCGCAGTCACAGGAGAACAGAGTCCACCCATGCATTTTTTTAGATCGTTTAGGCTTTTGCTTCTGTGTTCAAAGAATTTCACTCTTTGATCGACTTCTTTTCTAGCCCTTTAATATTCCTTGGGTAGGAATTGGCTTCAATTTGCGTGTTCCAGATGTCATAGTCTAGTGATGGATTTATGAGACTGCGTACCATCCCTATATCCCGTTCGAAATATAGTCAAACACAGGGTGAGATTTTTTGCCACCCCTTCATCCTAGCACATTTGGAGTTTGCTACTTCTCAAAAAATGAAAAGAATGTGAGGGGAAATCAAGCGGAATTTACATGAAATTCAAGCCGAAACCAGTGGACTTGGAAACCGTCGACTTGGATCATCCACAGTCCACATTAGGAATATATTTGAGAAGTTTTTATCGTACTAGCAACAATTTTTCAGAGTGGACTAAACTAAGGAATAAAACCCGAAAAGCTCAATCATAAAATCCGGAAAGCTCAATAAAATAAACTAGCGTGACGGATAGATAGTTTGAGCACACTCCATTCGAGCGGTGCAGGAAATGTTAATCACGACTGCACCTCTCCATGGCCTGGAGCGTCGCAGCATCTACGCGGCGCGGTCGAGAAATCACCCGACTTCTAAAGAGCTGAGCTACGCCGCGTCAGTAGTGCGGCGCTCCACGCCATGGAGAGGTGCAATCGCGATTGACGCCCCCTGTAGTACGTATTGGTGAGAGGATCACGGACTGGGATGCGGCCGTTTCAATCGATGCTTTAAGTGAGAAGAAATTAAGTGAGAATGTGAGAAAAAATGATAATAAAGTACTGAATGGGTTTGATTCTCCGCTGAGCTGTTGAATTTACTAAGGAAAGGCAGAGCGCAGCATCTCCTTCCTAACAACAAAGACAACTAGGGCGTGAACAACACCTGTGGTAGAAAATTCTTGTGAAAACAACAGCGTCAGAATTATTTATCTGAGTGAAGTGCATACAAGGAGAGGAGCACGGTTAACAGACGCTCACGCAAATCTATACGGCATAAGGTTCCTGAGATGCTCACGTTCACTTGAAGGTTCCACTGCATTACTACGCTTAGAAAATTTCGACAGATCTTGAGGTTGGTTTAGTGGAACCTGAAATTTCTTGTTTCTTCTCATTTTGTTTCCACATTCATTTTGAGCATGCAAATTGAGCAACACAATACTGGAGCAAATGTTTATTTATATTTATTTATTGACTAGACGACATACCCGGTTTCGCTCGGCTGGTTTAATACCCGGCTACCTTACACTGCTGAGGAAATTTGCTATTGCCGACAAATTTATTAAAACGCCCATAATTCTTGAGATCAGCATATAAGTGAATCTCAAGTGACCTTTTTCCACCGAACCGTAAGCGAAAAGTCAACAAAGTTGACAATGAGTCGATGTGTTCGTGCAGAATAATTGTCATATTCATATTCAGCATATTGAGGAGCCCCACTAGACATGTCCACACCGCTCGATGGGATAGAAAAACGAAAAATCAATAAAATCAACAAATCAATATTTCGTGCAAAGCGGTCGTCATATTCGTTTTCAGCGTACTGGGAAACCGCAGTATACATGTCCTTGCCCGTCCCCAAGCAAAAGTGGGAAAAGATTGATAAAATCAATAAATCGATATTCCGTGCAAAGTGATTGTCATATTTGTGTTCAGCGTGTCGAAGAACCCTAGCTGACAGGTCCTTACAAGCCCGGACAAATATTGTGAAAAATCGATAAAATCCAGTTCTAATGTACTTGAGAGAGACCTGTAGATGAGTATTACTGTGTCGGATGCAGTACACACAAAACTTGGTAGACGCAAGCAGAAAGCCAGCACCAGCTCCACATCTTACGGGGTAGAGTTATTGCGACATTAACCATGACGGATGAAAGCAATGTAAGTGGCCAGTGGAGCGGTGCTGCTGCAAGCAGTTTTTAGATATTAGGTTACGTTTCTTCAGTGCAATGAACTCCAAGGCTTCGGCACCGCTCCCATTTTTGTCTCCAAAACGAGACGAATCAAGTATGTAGTATGACTGCGGTTGGTAAAGGTTAATATATGCGTAGATAAAAAAACTAATAAGCAAGCAAACAAGTGAGTAAATATGTCAGCAAATAAATTTCCTGACGTTTTCGACGTCATTGGCCGAGGGAGGGGTTTAGTTCGCAATCACCGTCATGTTATGTACTTGCATACACACATTCGCTCCTAATCCGAAAATGGACGCCTCCATCGTCTTCAAACTCAGTGGTCCAAAGCTTGCGGAAGTGAATTGAGAGGGAGCTAAAGGGGTACCGTAGCCGTCATTGTACACATACTGCCATCCTTCCCTCCACTGCTGCTCAAGCTTTCGTCCTTATAAGTAGCAGCAATTGACGAAGAATGGCAACAATTGATGAAAGCATAGCAGGAATTGGGTGGAGGTGCTGCTAGCTCGTGTTGCGTTTCTGCTGCACGGCAGTCATCAGAGCTAGTGTTTGTCTCAGCTCCTCATCGCTCGAAAGTGATGTTACTGGAGGATGCATTGGATATCTTTAAAGAAAGCATGTTCTAGCGTTTTAACACACAGAAGCATGTTCAACGGAAAGCGATGCCTTTGTCTTGTGTGTTATAAAAAAGTAATGTGATTACGAACGACTAATGGAATGATGACGACGGAACGATGAACGAGTTTGAATTTCATGATTTGATTTCCTCGCACAGGAATATTTTGAATAATTTGATTGCTTCCTATTGCAACGATACCTTCATATATCGACTGACCCACTTTGCAGCTCATGCCTTGCTCAAGATTCTCTTAGCAATGTTTTCGTTACAGTTTCCATACTAACTGATTTTTTGCTTGAAAAATTGTAAAAGAGCAAGTGGAAGTCTCATTGTCAGAATAATTCGAAAAAAGGGATTTGTGCAGATTCTCTTTGATTCTGTTCGTGTTTGTGTAGGTTTGTATGAATGGCAAGACACATGTGATAATGATGTCAATTTTCTACGCCTCTCTTATTGTGGGGATAACACAAACACCCCTAATTTGTCTGGGCAACTTGGTATTTGATGGCCAGGTGCAGATACATCCAATTAATTCAGCGAACCCATCTCCGAATTGTGTACGACTTACAGCTTGAAACATTCTAGCAACAGTACAAGCCTCTGGCGTTCAAAGCAACAACAACTTCTCATAAACGGAGAAAGGACGTACGCACAAACAAACTGGGGATGAGCAGGGGAACTTCTTTGGGCGAGATTGCTACAGAAAGACGAGACAGGAAAGGTATGAAAACATTTCCAGAAAGGTTGTCGGCATTCTAACGTTTATCTTTTATGACCCTCTCAATTATTGGCAACTATTTTAAACCTATTATCCCTTTTTCCCCTTCTTTTTTGTTTTCTTACATAATAAATATTGAACTGCATGCCACAAGATGAATACAATAGGATAAGAAAACGAGCTTAGAATAAATTTCTTCATTTTTTGAGGACATTTAGCAGAAGTTAGCAGCAGCTGGTAGGCTAGAACTTAGGCGGGATCTCCGCTGGAGTTTGAGTCGACAGAGGGAATATCAATGACGTTCATAGCAGGAAGTTTCGTTGGTCAAGTTTAACAACGCACCAAATTAGAGCTTCTTTTGAGACCAATCCGGGTGTGTTCTCAGTTTCTGGACGAAAAATTAATAAAGCTACTACTGTAGGGACAGCATAGGTTGGCAGAGTTAGTCTGCTCGAAGTAGGAAAGGAACTAAGAAATGTGTGCTAAATACTGTAGAAATACGTAGTTTGGTACAGGTTTGGTTCACAATCGAGATGGCGTGCGTATTTGCAACAATACCTGGTAGGGGATGGCATGCGGTTTCAATAGTACTGGAAGCTTTCTCTTCAAAATTACTTTATGAAACGCGAATGAATTTTGTATTTTTAAAATCTTATTTGTTGATTATCATTATTATCCTTTGAATATATTTCTACCAATATTAAAATTAACATCTTTAGTATTTTTATTAGTCCATCCAAGCCCGCGGAAAGAAAGAGTCACTTCCTTCCCCCCCCCCCTCCCTCTTCCCTTCCCCTCCTGGTTTGCAATCCTGCGTCCGGCACTGGTGGATACATGGAACTTAACATGCCTTTAATTCTGCAGTGAACGTCACCTGAGTCAAATTATTTTTTCCCCACCACTTCCTGTGCGTTTCATATATGAAGCAAGAAAGTAAGAAACACATAGAAGCTCTAACACACGTTCAAGCTTTGTAATCATCGCAAGGCATAATTTTATATAATTTCAGCTGAACTTTGCAATAAATTGGATTCTTGAAAAGGAAATGAAAAAAAAAAAACGTCGCGACAACATCACTGCACCGGATGAGAAGAGGAGATCTGCACTGAATCCAAATCCACTTTGTCACACACAGACACACATATGTAGCAAGACAAAGCGGCATGAACGGAAAGAGCATATAAAAACGAAAGTGGACATATTGACAGGACCATATTGCCCGATGTTAGGAAACCTATTCGGACGAATTGTCTGTCACGCAAATGTGCGAAGTTACTATATCATTGGAGCAGAATTTAGCATGAGACTTAGGACAGGAAAATCTCAAAAAAAAAAACTGGTTTTTGACCATTAAAGACGGTTTTTTTTTCAAAAAGATTTGAATTTATGATTGCTCTCGGAATAACTGAATTATAAAAAGTCGCTTTATCGTAACGGAAACGCTCGACTAGAAAAAAACGGGAAGTCGCTTTATCGTAACGGAAACGCTCGACTAGAAAAGAACGGTTCAGCTGTTGGGAATTCGAAAATCTTCAGCCAGTAAATCCTACCATAAAATTCACCGTGGGTGGCCGCAGGAGGAGGAGGAGTCAGCGGAGCATATTAGCTCACTTTCTTTTCCTTATTTATGGTTACTATTCCCAGGCACTTATTTTGAAAGATTTGAATTTATGATTGCTCTCGGAATAACTGAATTATAGCATTCTAGCTCTTCTCTGAATTAGAGCTAACACTTCTACATCACGATCCCACCCTTTCCCCCATTTCTCGAAGTTGTGGAGCATAAGAACAAAGAATGTGGTTGATTGAATATATTTTATCGAAAGAACATATCAGCACCTAGAAAAAATGCAAAATACAGCGCTTCTTTAGGTAAGAGAAGAATAGTCGAGAAAAAAAATTATCGATAGTTGTGCACCAGCCTAATAATTTTCGTCCTGAAATTTTGGCCGCACGGGTCCCCAAAGTGGCGGAGAGCCTAGCTTTTCCTAATGTCTCCTCCCACTCCCTGGCTATACCCTTGCTTGTCTCTGTGAGGGACGTATTTTATTAAGTTCCTACATTTTTTAGCTTTGAATTGAATATGAGATGTTCCATGAATTCCGACAACATCCCACACAGATAAAGACAATAGGCACGAAGCACAAAAAATGCATGAGGAAATTGATACCAAAACGGATTACTGCAGTGACCTACTTGAAAATGTTGACAACAAGGATGACACACGACACAACAATGACAAGAGTGAATGAAAGAGTAAAGATGCATTATTCAAAAATCCCCGTGAAAAGGAAAACATAATAATTCCATGTACAATAATTTTTAATCCAAAATAATCTTTAGAATCTTCTAATTAGCTTTGCTCTTTCTTCGTGGTTCGATCTTATCTATAGCCTTGAATAAATGAGCGAACAATAAATCACAATAGATGATAAGAATGTATTCACTGTATTTATTATACAAGAAAAATTCGAAGGAGGTTTTGAGCAACTGCTCGGCTCACAAGTTGTGAGCAGGAACAAGTAGAAGGTAATGAAGCATGCGTCTGTTTGTTTTCCAAACAAACATCGACGATTAGTCGAGACGAAATGAGTCAACTACTCTCGGGTGGCACACACAGCCATAAACACCTCATCAGCCCTCGAGGCAGAAGCCTTTCAGTGAGACTTATTGTGGTGCGAGGATCAGTTGGGGAGGTCGAAGCTGTCTCTGTCGTGGAACACTGCGGAAATGCCCTATTCCCACTAATAGCCAAAAGTACAGCGTCATTTAGCGAGAACCAAAGCCTCAAAGCTTCAATGGGGCTTGAGTCTACCTCATTAACATAAAGTGAAGCCTTGTTAGGGATCGAATAACATCAAAGGTGACAAGACTTCATAGAACAAGATAACATTCTATGGTAATCCCCCCTCCCCCTCCCTCCACTCCCCCAAAGGAGATAATTCCGTCGGGCCTACATATGGTCAGTTCAAAGTGAGAACAACACGAGGGAGTTAACCGCCGATTGCTCATTTGACCACGCCCACAAGACCGAGATACATCCACTCAAACACAGCTTACAGCAACTTCGGAGAATGATATGTGCAGCCTAGTCCCAGAATTCACAGAATAAGTGGTGGCGTCCATAGGAGCAGAATCCTCGTAGTGAGATGAAGTAAAGTCAGATCTCAACATATCAAAACCTACATATTAAATAAGAAAGGCAGAGCACCAATGAAAACTACAACGAAGAAGACGTCCTACAACAAGAATCACTCTCTGATAATCCGCTCAAAATTCTGTCACGGATATGAACGAATCAATGCGCTAATCACAGTGGGGTTTCCAATATTTCATAGTGAATATTAAAATATTCAAAGCAGAACTTCCGGAATACCACGTGGACAAGAAATTCAGGAAAAACATCGTTGAAAGCCGCATGACTCTTACCTGGCCGCCCCTCATCTAGTGCGGTTTCAGGCCAGCAAAAGGATCCATGGGCATTGTTCGAGCAAAGTGTCCGATTACTCAATTTCACTATTTGCTCACATTTTCCACCGAACTGATCATACCTGTGTGTAATTGAAAGCAGCAATGAAAAAAGAAGCCGTTGATGCACAGAAAATATTCCCAGAAGTCAAATCAGAACTGTATAGTGGATTCATTTTGACAGCGCGTTGTCCGCGACAACGGCTCTCCTGGTACTGGAGCACGCAGCGCGGTTGGTCAAACAGTTGACCCACTATCGATCCAGGTTCTTTGTCGATTTTAATCATTTGTTCCCTTCTTCAGTTATTCTAAGAACTAAAGAAACGACAATATGAGAGAAAACAAGCGATAAAACTCTTCACAGATGTCATATCGATCATGGGTCATATGTTTGACCGACCGCGCATATGTATATGTGGCACGTGTGTATTGATTTCGTTTCAATCCCATTACAGGATGGACGGAAAGTATAAGCGTTGCGGGGAACACTATTTTTCCTTTGCTAGTTTAAACTAGTTTGTGTTTCGTTTTGTTTTATGTTTGACAACCCGCGAGATTATTAGTCGGTTAATTCAGAACGGCCAACATTTCGGAGCTATCTCCTTCTTCAGGGCCTGAAATGGGTCAAACAGCTCGTTGAAGCTGCCCCATCAAGTGCATTAGCAAGCAAGCCAAAAGTTCAAAGAATCACTTTCCGGAAAAGGCTCCACACAGTGTATATATAGGGTAGTCAAAAATTACGGAGACACGCTAAAAGGTTCATAGCTAACGTTAGAGAACGAGTTGGCAATTTTGTTTCCAGTACGATATTTTCCAATCTATCAGGTTGTTGCGAAAATAATTGCCGTTTTGGGGTAAGCTCAACTAAACCTTTCTCTTCTGTCCAACTTGAAAAGCTTCAGCCCAGCTTGTCTATCCTTCTTGTAGAGTTTTTCTTCCTCTTTCAAAGGCTGCTTGAACATTCCGGGTAGCTCGTTCCTGAGGATTTTCATGAAGTCGCGAACAAATGATGAGCCGGCGCTGGCTTCCAGTGATTATGGTTGATGACTTCAAAATCGACCACTTTTTGTCGGAGGTGCGCGATAATCTTGCGTTTGTTTTGGCTTGAAATCGCCTTCCCAAGGACGGTGAGCTAGGGGTTCGCGAAGTTCCCTGCCTACGATTTTAAACTCAAATGTAACACCATGGTCGTGGTCGCGGGATGTTGCTAGACGATCAGGCGTTGAGGACAGCCGTGGAACCTAAACCAGATCTTACAATCCGGACGATGAGAGCAGGGGTGGACGCTCACTATACTACAGTTTCAATGCACCTGACTTCATTCAACAGCGTACGAAAAGTGCGGACGTGAACACCACCCGATCTGACTGATGACCGACGTCTTAGCTGGTGTGACTTCTCTTCTAACCTAATTTTTCGTCCCAAAATGACGTAATTCTAGGCATTATTAGTACTACGGATAAAGCTCAGTTTCCGCGCAATGACAAGAAATGCGAATTGGCATGGGTAGCGACGTTTCCACACTTCTAACTTTTCCTAAAGCAGATCTTCTTTCTAGGGAGGTTGTGCCGGGAGTTTGGTGGTGCTGTAAGGATGTGATTGATTGCATCCTCCTACAACCTAGTCAAACATTGACAGCATAGTCCTAAGATTGTAATTTCGAGTTGAGATCCGCAAATCATCGATAGATTTGGTCAGGAGTGGAGAACAAAGGCCGGTTTTCCCTTGCTCCAGAGCAGCGTTAAGCCACACATTCTAGAACTCACCCTGCAAATACTGATGCAGTAATGCATCGAGATTCTCACTAAGTGTCCTTATTCCTTAGACCATTTCCCTGCTGTACATCATTTTTCCAAGCTCCAGATGCAATCCTGCGACAACAGCAGACCGCTGGTCTAAAGTATGCTGAAATCGCCCTTCAAAGGTTTGCGAATTCTTGTGATCTCAGTTTTTGATAAAGAGGAGTGCATTTTGTACTGGATTGTCGGCGAGGATCTATCGAATTGAATAGTTGCTAAACTGATGAAAAAAGTGTTGTTTGAGCCGAGTTACACCACTTTGAACTGAAGGATCCATTTCGGAAATTAATTTCGCAACAACCTAACACATTGAACAGAATCTACCATCACATCTCACGATTTCCCCAACCACCGGCGAGAAAACAAATGAAGAATTCGAACTAGTCGCCTGTTGTGGCGCAGAAGTGCAGTCTTGTACAGGGTAGTCCAAAATTACGGAGACATGGGAAGCCGAAAGCGGAAGTGCAGTCTTCCTAGATAATCTCACCTTTCTAAAAGCGTTTACTCCAAGGATTAAACAATTTTTATGAGACTAAAGTCAGTTTTTGTCCTCGAATGAATATCATAACGAGAGATCTGCTCGAATGAGAACTGAAAATAGGATTTATAAGAAAGCGGACATGACTTCCTGTGCAAAAACAGTGCAAAAATGTCTTATAGAGCTTGTTCTTTTTTCACTGTTTAGGGAGGAGACCGGAGCTTACTAGGCTTATCAACTTCCTACCTAAAAGTTCTGAGAAGTATTTCCCCCATAATACATTTAATGATGGTGATTGGAAGAGAGAAAAAATTCGCTATATACTTATTGCAACCGTTCACTATTTGAGAAAGAAAAATTTGCTCAAGACGAGCAGATCAATCTTACCAAACATCAGCAAAATTTAATGTAAATACTACAAAGAGAAAAATAGCCCGTCTCAGACGGGACTGTACATTGAGAAAAATGGAAGGGAGTCTGCAAGGCACTGTACATATATTGGTGAAACTGAAATGGTCCTGAGCGTAAGTACAAAAGAACCTTAGCTAGTAAACGACGTAGGTTGCGTATGGAGCAATGGCAAGTAGAGGGCTGCGCACGCACATGGTCGACGGTTCAGTCGCTCAGGGTCGGTAAAATGGTTCCAAAGGAGTCTGGGAGGATGAAGTACTGGAATTTCACATTGGATGCTCTCCGCAAGTCACCGCAAAGGGCACATACGCATTCAATGCCTCGACGACGTTCAGATGAAGTCGAATCCGTGACGCACCCCACAAATCAGGATTGATTAACGGTGACCACTTTATCCTTTATTTTATTAATACATCACGCACTCCTGTCCAGTGATTACCAGAAGTGCATAGTACAGTGTTACTAGACTAGCCGAGAGGCATGTAACGTTCGGCGGATTAGAACACGAATAGAGTTTAATCCACTTCCAGGCCTTCAAAGGAGACGTTACCACCGAAACGTCAGCCCGCATAGAATACAGATCCACCCATCAACCTGGTTGGCGCAAAATACCACATAAACTCTTTCAGATATGTATGTCGAGGTGAAAAAACAAGGTAAATAGAGATGATAAAAAAATTACTAGAACAAACTTCAACATGTTTACTCAATTAATGCCAGAAGAAATTTGTAACTAAATACAATGTCATGGGAAGTTCTTGGTTTGAAGATGAGATTCACTACAATGCAATGGCAATTTCTTTAAAAATTCATCCCTTGATGAAGAAGCTCAATCTTTCAATTTTACATAGAGGTAATAGAGTTTTGTATACAAAAACTCATCTGCTAGAGTTAAAGGAAAGTCAAACGATCTGTCATCATGGGCATAGCGCTTTGTGATGAGGCAACTGGAGCTCTAGAATACCCAAATCCAATCCGACTCATTTCTTGTAGGTCTCGTCTCCAACAACTGGTTTTTTTCCAATTATCCACTGCAAATCCTGGACATCTGTCGATAGATCCCGCCTGTTCGTGCCAAGGATACGCGTGCACGTGTAGTCTTAACGTGAATTTTGATCAGAGGTGAGCGGATTATCCATATCCAGTCATCTGTTCAGGCGTAACCCGTGGTTTTTGGCCTGCTCATTATTTGGGCCGTTATTCGCACTTTTCGCATCAGACAACGGTTTGGACAAGGCAGAAATCGATCGCTCAATCAACTCATCTTTGTTCGAAGGACATTAGTCATTTAAATTGCGCTTTTCAAGTTTTATTTTAACTAATTTTGAATTTATATTTGTGCTACACAGCCTACCCCTAAGGTTTTATCTCCACCATAAACCCATAGCCCTTATCCCGGCCATTTTAGGCATTCGAGAGAGAGAGAAGGAATAAGATGCACTCGTGAACGCACATCCGAGCAAAATCTGAGGCCGAATGTATGGAAATCCTGAGTTAGCAAACCAACTTTTGCATCGTGCGCCTCCTGACATCACGCAGGTAATAGATTAACAAATATGTAATGTTAACCATCCTCGCTTTGCATGGATGACGTTTCAACACTGATCGGCTTGCTCTGGGAAAACATAAAATGTTACCAGAATGGCTTCAAACTTATTTTTAGGAGGTGATCACATTTTATTTTTTCTATGACAGTGTCGTAGACACTTTTTTTAATTTCTTGAAGTTTTCGGTAAAATTACCGCGGCAATGAGAATAAGGATCTCAGGACTCAAAGACAAAAAAAAAACGAGATGAGACGCCCGCTCTAACCCTCTAACCACCTACAAAATAAATTGGTAAGAAATGGGTTCCTACCCATATTTTGCAAGAAATCATAAATACGGTACAGCGCCCGCAAACTCGCTCAACAACATAGAAATCCAAATACGAAACGAGGTGGGATATGGTCCCCGAGCAATGAAGTAGGAAGAGGTTAACAATGGAGACCTGCAGGCAACAGGTTTATCTAAAGCCGAAAGTAAACAGGTACATACAAATTCATAACAGCAGCTAGGCAACACTGCTCAATGGATGGACGAGGAGAAATGAAAAACGATTGTTATCTAAAAGATCTCTAATGTGTGACCGGGTAGAACTTGTTCAGATTACACAATTGATTTTGAAAAGAGAAAAAACAGGAGTGCTGTTGAATAATTTCATACAATGAAACAATTATAAATGTTCAAGGGAAGCCTACAAACAAGTGTGTTGAATGACATGAACTCGCAGGAGTACAAGATTAGTATACACTTCCAGGAACTAGGTAAGGTCCTGTCGGATGCCTTCTGTATCTACTTTTACCCAAAATATTTACGCACGTACAGGCATTCGAATATTTGTCTAGCATTTCTTAATATTAGGCAACGTTTATACATATTGGGCACAGCATTCACAACCCATTGCACATGCATGGTCACTTTCACTACATGGCAGTGTTTCTTATGCGGTTCTCATCACAATTAAGGAACATCTCAATAACAACATATTGACGAATATCTAAGCGCACTAGGTGCGATTAGCAAAGCAGGTATCCCCCTGATCCCCCTGAAGTCTGCAAATTCCTAGCGTACACTGGATTGACGTTCATCTCATGACCTATTAACGAGATTAGCGGGTAGCAGAAGGGACCTGTAAGCAATCGGCATGGATCCCCAACTCCGTAGAAAAAACAAATATGCTCTATAAATAGGTGTTATAAGGTCCCATGGTAAGGGACTTATGTTCACCTATTCGCTCCCTAATCTCCCTGCAAAGCCTTGATTTTCAATGTCGGCTTCAACTTTCCAATTCCTGTTCTCCCTTCCCCAACTTCTTTTACTCTCTCGTTTTGTGTTAGCCGAAATTTGATCCTCTATAAAGGATCGGCATGCCTTGCCTATTACGCTTCTGAAATGGAATGAAATACAATGCATCGACAAGCAGGGTGTGGTGCATCACTCCGAGGCGTGCCTCGTAATAACAGAACCTGAATCGTCATAATAGGACTAATTCTAACAATAACCAACTACAATATTATTATATATACAATAATAACCAACTGTATTAACAGTGACAAAAATAGTATATAACTATAACAGTAATGACATCGTAATAACAGAACGAGCTACATATGAAACGGTTCAGCAGGAATTGTTTTGGTCCACAGGCTTCTGACACAGCTTTGATCTCGGTTATTTTGGAAATTTCAATGGGTGCAAGCCACGAGCGGACATCCCCTCAATGCTTTCAAGACCGTATCGCTTCGTGAG
>KN726148.1:0-51442 GCA_000816745.1 Ancylostoma duodenale
AGACATCGCGCAGTTTCATCAGGCGACACCGTTGGTATTGTAGGCAAACAATGCGATATGTTTCCCAATCACAACGAGCGTGAGACTTTTTGGGTAGTAGGTTTCATTTGCCGTTTTCGAATTTCGCACAATTTCCTTATGAGTGGAAGCTTGTGCTGCTGTGGTGTTGATCTCTTATCGGTTCTAGAATTGCAACTGGTTAAAATTCCTAATACTTAGAACGCTGATCTCTTTTGAGGTCTGAAACTATTACTAAAGGATCGTGAAGTGGATGAGACCCTTCGTCCGTGAAAAGCCTTTCTCTTTAATATCTCTGTGTTGTTGTTCAACAAAACGAGCGATGATAGTGAATGTAGAGGTACTGACGCAGTAAAGATAATGTTGGGTACAATGGTTCAGTTACCTTGATCATGAATGAGCCCCCAGCTATCAACAAAAAACTGTCAGCGATACCAAACAAAAACACTATGTGTTACCCCGTTCCTCATTATTACTCCTATTTATCCAGTCCAACTGCATGCTTGTACGGTGAATGTCAAAACCACGAGAACTTCAGTAACAAGATGTCGGAGTATGTTTGAGCAGAAAAAAATAACAAGCAGATCTCAAGATTTTGCGTGAACTTTGAATACCATAGCTAATGGTTATGTATGTACTTAGAAAGAGTTTCAACGAAGCAGTAGTTTGAAATCGGCTAAATATAGGGAAGAATGCTGTGTAAAAGTTATTATTATAGTTAGCAGTTCACCTACATAGTTCTGGAGAGAGGGCTTGAATAATCAGAAGTTTAGTTAAAACTGCTGGTTTTTCAAGTGTCTAGAAAAGTATATACGTAGGTTTTATTGGAGAGATCATTGTTGCCAACGTGGTATAATTCGCAGAATTGACAGTTTCAAAGCTTTCAAATGCAGATGGCGGCTTTCAAATGCGTACAAAGATATGCGCATGTTCTTGAGAAAATTGAGATTGGAATGACAAATAGGATTTCAACTGGAACGGTTCCTCAGCGAAAAAGTGGAACTCAAATAATAGTTGCGAAGTAAAACAGTTTCAAATATTCGAAATTTCTGCCTGGAACATTCGAATTTTCGAATAATCCCGGACCCTCGAATTTTCGAATATTCGAATATTCGAATTTTTTGGTACCCTCGAATTTCCGAATATTCGAACTTTCGAATTTTTTGGAACCTGCAAGTTTTCGAACGTTCGAATTTTTCGGAACCTGGGAATTTTCGAATGTTCGAATTTTCGAATATTCGAACATTCGAATAAATATTCGAATTTTATTCGATTCGGTCAAAACTCTAGTGTATACATATAAGCCGCTGGTTGAGCATCAAAGTTTAGTCGTGTCTCTGCTTCGGCGGAGGCAAGGCGAGTCCAGCGAGACTCATCAGGCCGGCTGAGGCTCGGGTAAAACCAGTGCAATAATCGGTCAAACGAGATTCGGGCGGTGCGGACGCGTGCGGGTGCGGGCGCGGCGCGGATCTGGAAATGCGCCGCGGGACCGTAGCGTCCCCGAAGCACTGCCGCGGAGAGCGCCTACGCGTTCGGGACTATCTTTGGATGAGCTTGGGTAAGCATCCACTTACGCAAGTCTACAGGAACAACACAGCCCTGCGCCCAGATTGAGCTGCGATCCTAGGTTTGAGACATGCGGACCAGTTCATCGTCCCCCAAACAGCCTTCCAGGGACGAACACAGCTCGTGGGGCGACAAAATAAGCTTTCACCTCGCGGTGTAACTGCTGCTGAAACGTGTTCGGCCTGCGTTCGGCGTCCCAGAATCTCTGAGTAGATCGTTTATTTTTGCTTGAACTAAATCAGAAATAGAACTGAATCCGAATAACTGCATGCGAATGATTCTACCTAATTCGGTAAGAAGTTGAAGATTCTTCACAGGTACACCTAAGTTTATTTATACTTATATTGTTTTTAGGTAAACCTACGTTTATAGCTATACTTACTATATGGGTACCTATTGAAAATCTCGTTGCCGAATTGAGGCATTCGTCATCTATGATAAGAGATGTCAGAGTATCACAACTTCTAGACAAACACAAAGAATTATCGTTTTACCGCTGGAACTTTTTGAAAACTTATCTGGACTACATGCACACCCGCTTCTACTAAAACCAACACATGTTGTTCTTTCCACACGTGTGGTAGTCTGCCAACTTTCAACATTGGGTCTATCTCTAAGCAGGTGATACCAAACAGAACTACAACTATGTTTGGAAAAAAGACGTAGTGAGCAGGGCTGTGCGTTACTAACGTAACGAATTAACACATTAACGCGTAACGGCCATTTTTGGCCTAACGTAACGAATTAACGAATTACCGAAAAACCCAAAAAAAATCCCGTTAGAATCCATTTCGTTAATGGACCAAATTGTGTCTGAAATGCATACTTTCCTCGCTCTACCCAACTTTCTCGTAATATATAGCAGATTATACGCATAATCACGACGATTGTGCGATATGATCTGCCGTGAGGCACCTGAAGGACAATCCCCTTCAATGAACATCTTATCATCTTAGATCTCATACAGTAAAGCCATGGCAGCAGGTATAGGTGTATCATTGTTGAGGTTAAATATACTAATGAGAACTTTCATAAATCTGCAACTATATTAAGAAGAGACGAATTTCTTGCGCAAAAGCGACTAAATAATTCCCTATTGATCCTTTTGAATATTGGAGGAACGATATTGAAACCACAAAATTCCTTCATATCAAAATGTTAGCATATAAATACGGTGGTCTCCGCAGCCAGTAGCAGATGGGTCGCCCGGGGCGACCCGGGGTCACCCCTCTGCGTCCCTCTACTAAGCACTGAATTAAAGAGGTTAGTACTGAGAAATCGAATTGGGCTGATGCAGCATATTTACAAGCTACTAGAGGTATGGAGAACCTCTGCATCAAAAACAGCGGGATACAACGGTTTTGAAAATTTGGCGATGAAATGAATTTTCGTAAATTCTCATTTTCACAGAGTTATTTTGGCCGAGCAGGACCAGTTGTCCAAAGCTGCGCGTAAAAGTTAATCGGAGCAAAACGTGCTCTATTGAAACCCTCGACAGAAAGAGATTCAAAAAAATTGAAAGATACGCTTTTAGAGAATGAACTAAGCATCAAATGGCTTGAGGGCTAGACAAAGCTTTTGCGATCAGTTTTATTCTTGATGTTCAACGAAAATAGCGATAAAATTGCTTGTTATAGGATCGGTGCGGAGTGATGCGTCAAAATACAGTCTTCTCATAAAAACTCATTAATTAAGAAAAATTTCGAAAATGGGGTGGGACGAGGGGTGGGGTAGTCCGAGAATGCACTGTTCGTGACAGTCGTGTGGCAGCTAAAGCGAAATGTCAGCTCAAAATTAGACCACGAGAATTGTGTTGTCCAAACGAGAACGGTTTTGTACACATAAGTCTTTGGAAATGATAGCGCATGTAGAGACGATTGACGTGAAATGAGTACTGGCATTTCAGTTTGTATTCAAGAAGCTCCGGTTTAGAGGTGAACTGGCTTCAAAGAAAAATGGTAAAGGCATATTAAGGTGAAGTCCGGCAGTAGACCAACCGTAGTCATTAAGCCAACTACTGAAGTATCATTCCCAGAAGCATATTGTCACAGGGCCTGTGAGGCTAGTAGTGTAATGTCGAGGGCTACTAATCAGCATCTGTGAAGGTCATGCCAACCCTTCAGATATCTCCTTGTTACCTACGGGATTAGAGAGGTCGCAAAGCGCTGACTCAGAGTAATTGTTCTTTGACTGTAGAGTAAGATGACGATCAATAAGAAGTAGTGGTCGAGTTAAGATCACCGAAATAGTTAAAGAGTTACCCCTCTTTCACTGTTTTTTACTGTTTTCGCTCAGCTGCTTTCTTTGGATTTCATATTTTCTTCGCACGTTGCGTTTGGGATTCACCACTGGCTACTAGTATGAGAAGACTGTATTTTGACGCATCACTCCGCACCTATACTATAACAAGCAGTTTTATAGCTATTTTCGTTGAACGTCCAAAGCAAAACTATTCGCAAAAGTTTTACCTAGCCCTCAAGCCACTTGATGCTCAGTTCATTCTCTAAAAATGTATCTTTCAGTTTTGTTGAATCTCTTTTTGTTGAGGATTTCAAAAGGGCACGTTTTGTTCTGATTAACTTTTACGCGCAGCTTTGGACAACTGGTCCTGTTCGGCCGAAATAACTCCGTGAAAATGAGAATATATGAAAAGTCGTTTCATCGCCAAATTTTCAAAACCGTTGTATCCCGCTGTTTTTGATGCTGAGGTTCTCCATACCAGTAGCTTGTAAATATTCTGCATCAGCCCAATTCGATTTCTCAGTATTAACCTCTTTAATTCAGTGCTTAGTAGAGGGACGCAGAGGGGTGACCCCGGGTCGCCCCGGGCGACCCATCTGCTACTGGCTGCGGAGACCACCGTACCTTTCCGCACCGGTAACTGAGGGTGAGCGCCTCTTCTCAGCAGCAAGTTTAATTGTGTCAAATCTAAGAACCAGCTTGACCGTAGAAAACGTGAAAAAACTGCTCTTTTTACATCATAGCATACTTGTACTAGGATTCTGATGTATACCTACGCTCGTTGTTCTTGTAGTCTCTCATTTTCTCTTGTGATACCTAGGATCTCAAGATTTCTCACTCGTTCCTGTTGCCAAAGATTTATTGTGAAAATTTTAGAGCAAAATAACCAAACTCCCAACCAAAGGCATCTCTAACATTTCCCTTTTTCTCACCCGTCTGATGATTGCTAATGTTTGTTTTTTCTTTCATGGAACTCCAATCGGACGCAGACAGGGACGGGACCGCGGCGCGGCTCTCTTGGGCAGAGACACGAGCGCTCTGCATGTGGCTCTGGTTTCTCTGCTTCTACGGCAGAAAGCAGAGAAACCAGAGCCACATGCAAAGCGCTCGTGTCTCTGCCGAGGAGAGCTGCGCCGCGGTCCCGCCTCTGTCTGCATCCGTTTGGAGTCCCCTGTATGTGTTGAAGAGAAATCAACATTTTTTGTTATCAGATATCAATTTTAAATGCCCGAAGTCAGAAGAAAACAATGCTAATATTCGCTCCAATTTTTATTGAGCCATCAGGTCATTTGTGTCGAATTTCAGGTAGAGAACTAGGCTACTTGTCACATTTGATGAAACTTATCAAAATATTCACTAATCCGTCCTCGAACGAATTAACGAAGTAACGGATCAACGCATTAACGAAATCTGAAATTTTTCTAACGCACAGCCCTGGTAGTGAGCAATGGTCAGCTCTGATAATCTCGGTTCATAGCCAGGATATCACTGAGGGGATTAGTTAGACACTGTGGTGTTTGTTAACCATCCAACAAACATGCCATTGCGCAACTACACCATGTATTTGATGTTTATGTATGTATGCGGATTAACCCGCCTATGAATCCGTTTCCCACATCTGCCGTTTTCTTCTGTGAGGCCTTTTCAGACATGATTCCCCCTTACCCAATGCGTGAAATTTGGCTTCCAGAGTTAATCTGCTAAAGATTCAACCAATAAATCTTAATCCCAGCAAATTTTTGGAAGATTCAGTGATCATTCGTGTTTTCGCTGGTCTGAATTAGTTTTAGTAGACACTTCTTCAGCAGAATATACTTAGCAGGCCATAATACTAATGTTTTAAGAACTCCAATGCTAAAGGCCGACGCTACACGGACGCACTTGGCCGGTCATTATATTCATTTATTCTGTCGCTGAAGCATGAAGATCCCGGCACTTGTTTGCACAATCTGAGACCGGACATAAGGCTTGTGTCTTTTTTAAAATGAGCACAAGTTTGTAAGAACTCTTGCAATTTTCAGCTATATCCGTACTTTCACCACTGACTGTGACAGTTCTGGCAACCAGTGCAGAGGTCTGCTCGCTGTTTCTGTTGAAGCAAAGTCGATCTACGTAGCATACAGAGATAGCGAATCACAGAAACAGGTACGCACTGCAACAGTCATATTGACTTCGTCTCACGAGCTCTTACCAGTTTGCCGCTGAAATGCTCAATGGTTTCGGAGCTCAACTCGGAGCCTGGGAAAAATTCGACAACTCTGAAGCCGGTGTCATC
Organism: Ancylostoma duodenale; assembly: GCA_000816745.1. Lineage (NCBI taxonomy): Eukaryota > Metazoa > Nematoda > Chromadorea > Rhabditida > Ancylostomatidae > Ancylostoma > Ancylostoma duodenale. Next base: position 6,101 of record KN726148.1, read on the forward strand.
TCGTACTTCCACCACGCTTTCTACAGGTCTTTATGCACCTTCCTTAATTCCTGCACTACAACACTGCTGTGCTTCAATTCGATTTTGCAGAACGTTCCTTGGAACCGGAATGAAGGAGCATTTCCTAGAGCTGAAGAAAAAATATGCAAACTATCGTGTTTGGGTAGGTTATGAATAGAATCTCCATTGCAAAAGCATCCGTGAAAATGGAAATCATAGACAAAATTACATCTGTACTGTTGCGCCATCACCATTGTTTATGATGTTAAACTGCCAAATGTTCTAAATGGATCAGAATCATTAATGAAGGACCGATGTGCCGGTTACTATTCACAATACACCTAAGATGGAGATAAAAAACTGCACAAGAATCGTAGATTCACGCAAATATGTATGTACGAGGCGCCGTGATCCAATGCGTTAAACTAAGTTATTAATTGTCCATTGTTATTGTTTGTATTATGAAAACAGCCTCTGAGATATGCATTTGTTCCACCGTGGCAGGCGCCCAAATATATTTCGAGCCATCTATTGTATTTTGCGCAATCGTCCCCATTGGCTTTAACCCATTGGCGACCACACTCACTTTCGCGTCTGGCGTGTGGGACCAGTGCCCTTTCCAAAATCGCGACGCCCGCGTAGTTCCTCACTACTACGATAAGAGAATTTTGATTAAAATATATAGTCTTGCAGAAATAATCTGAAGTCTGAAAAAAAAAATTCTGGAAGATTACAAGTATCATCGGAGCAGGAAAGGGGAGAGTCTATACGCTTTATTCTTTCTTCACGATGAAAAGAAGTAGAAAGAAGTTGTAGAAAGTTGTATTTTGAGTGCTAAACAAAATTGTTCCGAAAGTGTACCCGTTCGTATGGCTCTAGCCTGACAAATAACAAAGTGAAAGATGTAACGAATGTCTTTCTGAGTAAGAAACGCCGGTTTTGTACAGATTTTTTCAATGCTCTACACATACGTAAATTGTAGTGGAATCCCATCTTTTTTTTCATGATATTTGTGATAATGTGATATGATATGATGATGTGATTTTTCTTGGACCACAGCTATTTAAGACCTTGTTTGGAAGTACCGTACTCATTTCATATGGAAATATTTCAAAATATTGCGAAAATGAGGTCAAATGGTTGATGAGAAGGGCACGGCTCACCGTTGAGCCGCGCGCTCCCGCGCCACCAAAAGAGCGCGGCTCAGCAGGGAGCCACGTGGTGTTAAATAATACGTACTTGTCCATATGTGTTCTTATCTATATGTTCAAAGACAGGTCTAGGGAACAACTGTTCTATGAGGCATAACATGATTTTCCATGAAACCAGGTATGAAAACTACGTGATATTGCGCTCAACGTTTCTCTACATATAAAGGCCTAAAGACCTTTGCTCCCATAGTTCTTGTTTGGGCTATCCTACCCTGTGGGAGAGTGGTTCGGTTGTGGAATTATGTCATTAAGACGTAGCGGTAATAATAGTAATAATAAATAATAGTAATAATATTAATAATCATTATGACGAAATTAGCTAGCGCAGCGATGTGAGTGATTTAGAGGCCCTTTTTTCAGGTCACTGGCTATTCTCTTGGAGGGTCGCTGGCATCATTGACGGCTTTGTATTTGGCGAAAAATGACTTGGTTGACAAGAAAGTGGTCTGTGGATAGTGTTCGTACGACTCATTGCAACCTCTGAAACTGCCAACTTAAGCTTCGCTTGGTGACATTTGGAGAGCCTCGAACCGGGAATGTTGCCTTCGCGGAAGCCGTTGAGAAATATGTGAAATTCCGATATCGTGTTGTTAAAGGAGACGACTTTGCAAGTTTCTAATCTCAATGCAACATGAAAAATTTAACTAAAAAACTAAGATTTTGTTCAGGTGGCAAGTATCCCCCGATCAGCTGATCCATCAACAACTCTTACAGGCACGCTCTACCAAAAGCAGCCACTGTTCTACAGATATCTAGTTCACTACAACAACAAGATGGAGAAGGGAGATTCCTTTCGAGTAAGCTTGCGAATCTCTATCGAGCATCATAGTGTCGTAGTGTAGTGATGTATGTATTGCAGATATGCGGCTTGTCAGACGACTATGGATGTCGCAATACACACAGATCTTTCAGTATAGCCGACCATCTTTCATATTTCCACATTAATCGTGATAAATTTGTACAGGAAGGCTGCCCGAGGGATCAGCTGTTCTAGAGCGCTCTAATTGTGTGCAATGTTCTTTAATATGTGTTTCATTGTATGTCGTTGTTATTACGTGTGCAATTAATAAACTGCCTCTTATATCAGCACTAGACGCTGCTCGTTCTCTCTTGCAAGAGAACCTCCACAAAGTGTTTGTTTGACCGATAATTTCATTTTGTCCAATCGCGAAAACATACGGTGGGAGTTCACTTCTCAGAGTTACTGTTGTTTCTAAATGTGATTTAGTCATGTGTCTGATGGTGATTCGCGCTTAATTTCTCCACAAATTTGATGTCGACCCAAAGTCAATGTCCAATAATAGTAAGGGTAGCCAGTAAGAATGATAGGAATGGGGAGCAGTACCACAGCAAGCAGTTCTCGGAAGTGCAACAGTGGCAATGTGATGCTCTGGTACTTGAAAGTGATAAGAACAAACGTTTTGTCGTACAAAAGTGCAGCGATAGCATCACCAATATGAACGACCACCTTAATTTTGTTGATTTTGTGGGCTTCAAGCGAGGTTCGCAACTAGTTTATTTTGGCTCACGTTTCGGCAAATCGTCTGAAATGGGCGATTCGATAAGCCAACTATCCGGTCTAATCTTTATAGAACCAAAAAACGAAACGCTAAGCCCGTTTTTCAAAAACGAAGCTAGCTGCTGGACCAAACGCTCACCACTTTGATGTCACTAGTGTGATGTTGTTACTGGAGTGACCGCTAATTGTCCACGAGGGGGGATGATTTAAGCGTACTCTTCCGGATCAGAGGAGGAGGCTCAGATATGGTGCAAGATCCAGTGTGATCGAGAGACAGTCATCCTTGCGATTCATTTTTGGATTTTTAGCGTGAATCCATATGCCTCCAACGTTTTGCGACCTGATGTCTGAGGTTCTCGTGCTAAGATTTTTGCGGTAACTTCAAAATTCGCTCCATCATATTGTGCACTTCTGTGAGTGCCTAATGGAGGGGTCGAACGCGATATTTATTTGCCATCTAGGTGCTCCTTTATGCGCCCACATGATGGGCGTGCCAGTTCGCCAACATACCCCTCACCACAACTTTTGCAAGAGATCAAGCACATTACTCCCAAACTCATGCAATCACCTTTTCTCCCTTTAGGGCAAACAATGCATTTTCGATCACCTTCATATCGAGCAGCATGTTTCACTAAATGCGTTGGCTAGATTCACAGTGGTTCTCCATTACATACAGAGCCATACTAGGGGTAATCGGCTCGGTGTCCCATAAACGCGGGTTGGGGTGTTTCAAAAAAGGCAACTTCCAGGCTAAAATCACCCTGTTTAAACCGGGAGTACCATGAATGTGGTGTCCTTTCAGCAGTGAAGGTTTCTCTGTAGGCCTCATTGATATCCCTAGCCACTTCAGCCACGTTTGATCCTTATTTAAGGTCAAACGATAGAAAACGGTGGCGGGAAGGTTCACTTTTGTCGACTTGGAGGGTAGTTTTCCATGCGATAGAAAACAACATGCAGCGAAAATTGAGGAACGCACTTGTGATGGTGGTAAACAGTAGAACAGGAATTACTAAATAGTTCATGACGTGCAGCCAATTAATGCTGGAGTCACTGTAAAAAACACATTGAAAAGAAAAATGCGCAAACTTATTCCCTAACCCAGTAGTACGAACGAAATCGAATGGGACCAGGAATATCCTAAGAACTATGCTGTACCCCACAGATACTCATAAAACAGGGGTGGTAGTAATCTTGTCAGGACTGCTATTTAGAGGTGAGCTTTACGTTGCAGCTAACACGTACGCAGTTTACGCTGAGCCCTGCTGCAGATAACTTAGTTGTACCGTGAACTATGCAATGGAACAAACTTGAGTCAGATAGACTGTACCTTTATACACAGTACATAATGAAAAGCGCTCTCAAACGCAATTATACAATGGGTCAAATGATAGAAAGAAAGGGAAAACGAATAAATTTTAAAACCGCAAGAACTCCGCTGAGAACCTAATACAGTAGGATGATGCACAATATTATGGTTCGTATTTGTAGGGTTCATTTCTGCATGATGGGGATTACAAAGGAGTTCCTAGTTCTTTAGGTGGTGAATCTTCTGAAAAAAAAAATGTTTAGCATCCGATCCGTGGGTTTAATTAGAATGAACTAATGCTATCCATATCGTGGATAGATTACCACCTAGTGCCGCACCTTGCCTGGTAGGCGCTTGTTGTTACATGTGAGGTCTTGCGCCAACACTAGTGAGCTTGTCACTTGCTTTCATTGTTCGCGGAGCTGTCATAGCGCACAAAGCGCGGAAAAACGACATCACCTCCTAGCTATAAAGGGCTTGTCTCTGCTGAAAATATGTGGCTAAAATCTTTTGATGGTTTCTCCTTCCCCAATCCGACTTGAATAGATGAATTCAAGCAGAATTTCTGACTTCAAGATTTTTTTTTACATTTGACCTTTCTTTACAATGCGGTGGGTCGAGATTTGTACGTGAAGCTTATTGAAGCAAATGCATATCCACCTAGAACGCTCTCAAGGCCTGATATTTTCTCCCTACTAAATCATGTTATTACAATTTTGATGAAGACGCTGTGTCAGAGATTGTTCTTCCGTTCTACAAGAAGTAAACTCTAACTTCGTTCAATGCTCACGAGAAACCGCTTATTTTTTCTCCTTTTCAACCGCTAATCGGTACATTTCATGCAACTGAAAGCTCATTTTCATCTGCGCTGCCTTTTAGATGAATCAAAGCATTTTTATCGGTGCTCTGGCGATCTGGGCAGCAAACGCATTACCAAGTGTTAACGTGAGCATTTTCAGTTTTCCTTTAAAGTTCTAGTATTTGAAAAATTCGAAAATAAACCAGTCTCACTTGTTTCAGGACACTAGCGCTGTAAGAATTTGGAGAACCAAACGACAGTGCGCGTTTGGCAGGTGCAGGGAGGCTCCAATCTGTACAATGTGCCCAACGTGTTGCGCTGCACCACCACCACCTCCTCCAGTGGTAGATGTCGCGGTCCCTTGCTGCGCTGCTAGGCCACAAGCTCCTATGCCACTGCCACCTCCTCCACCGGCGCCTTCCACTGTGCAGTGCTGCAAAGCTGCTCCCGTGCCTCTGAATCCTTGTTGTCAGGTGCGTAATCCAGTAACGTACACCCGGACGGAAAAAATTAGCCCGAAGTATTTCAATTCAGTAGTTGATTTGCTTCAGTTTTTTTCTTCAAATAATGAACACAGCAAAAGAAAAGCAAATCGAGTTTGCAAGACTATTCGTAGCACTGCTGGGTCATGGTAAGGCAAACATCTACCCAAGATCCTTCGTTTTGCTGAGGGAAGGGACACTTAGTATGTTGCACATTTCATCCCCAATTCCTCGTTCTCGACTTCGTAAGTTTATTCCTTTCTTTTCATGGAGATTGCAAGAATGTTTTATCATAGTGAAGAGATTTCTCGAAACCTTCACCATATGAGATCTAGCACATTTCTGCAATTGGTGGGTTACCATAATGTACCACCAATTGATGTCAGCGGATAAGTGGCTTCTTCAAACAATTTCCTTCTACGAGGAGAGCTTGAAATCAGCTCAAATCAGCACCCAAACAGCTGGCAATCTTACCCTCAGAACTGGTGAATACATAGATTAGTTCCACATGCTGGTCAGAAAGACGGAAACGACGGCCTTCACATGTGGAAGAGCTCCGGAAAAGCTCGACTAGACGACTGCTTTAAATTCGCATTACATGTGGTCTAGTATCTTCCAAGTGTTTGTAATCTTACTGTCCTTTTCGGGTCAAACCAATCCCAGCACCTCCTCGACAAGAAGTCTTGAGATCGCTTCAATCCTATGCCTGTGGTGGAACCACCTCAACTGAAAACTTTCTCACTCCGTTGATCTCCTTCCGCTTTCTGAGCCGGCACTGAAATTTAACCAGCAAATGACAGTGTTCTTGGTTTAAAAAAGACAGTGTATTTAGTTGATTTGTGACTTGACCTAATAGGAATTGAATAAAAAGAAATTCTTGTTGGCAATGGAAGAATTATGCAACACGTTATGCAGTGACCTCATACTTTATGCGCACACTTCTACACTAGACACTCTCAGAGTATTGTCTGCAGGCAATTGTTGCTAGTCCTGAGCCAGCACGTGCACAGTGCTGCCTTTCGGCCCCAACACCAGCCAATCCGTGCTGTCAAGAGGCCCTACCACCAACGTGTGTGTGCCAAATGCCACGTCCAGTGCCATGTAGGTGTGCTGCTCCACCCTCCGAAATGGAATGCAACGGCTGCATGCTTCCACCACCAAGGTATGTCCTGGGTAACTAAAGCGACAGAAGCAACGTAACGGCCATTTTCCAGGTGCGCTCCGATGGCAATCTCATGCAGACTGAGCTTTCGCGTGCGAAGAGACGCCCAAAGCCAACTTCTCTCTCATCTTGCTAGAAGCTGAAGTGCATCGCTGTTTTTTTTTCATATTCCTATAGATATTAACATGTATCCACGCTGGTATGGCTATCGGCTGGATCGTAAGCACGAGTCATAGTGCTACACTGCACGGTTCTGTTGCGAATCTTCGCTTCACTTAATTTATTGCGTTTTGGATGATAAATGATGGGTTATACATGAGTTTCAAAATGTCCCAGATTGAGTATTGACATTTAGTTTCACCTCACATTGCATACAGACACCCATGAAATTCCTTGGTCCTGGTAAACCTAGTCTCATAACTGAAAAAAAAACACACGTGCCAAAGGTAAGCATCATACATTAACATGTTTAACACGCCTGATTACGTAGCTCTGTGACCATGTTGTACCATACGAGTAACACTTCGAGGACTCGTGTGAGAGCCTTTCGTAGTGGCAAACGTCTTTATATGTCTAGCCAAGCGGAAATGTGATTAGTGAACATCGCTGATAAATTCAGTGACACTGGAATTACTTCATATCTACAAATCGCTGCGCTACGTCTACTAGTATTAATCATTCGGTGTCCGGTAAAATATATAACAATAATCTATATAATAATAATATATCCGGTATAATAATTATCCCCCAAAATGGGCTTGAATTCGTTTAGAAAACCACTATTTACAAACTATGCATTGATTTGAAGTATCAGTGGAAACACGTCAGGGGTCCAAAGTCCAGTAGGTTATTCTTGTAGAGAAGGTTCACACATGAGGTCCAGAGTCATAGGTCATAGTCATTACTCGCTCCATAATCTCTGGTGGATGTTTGAACACGATAGCTCCTGGCACAATCTATCCTTTACATTCAAAAAAATCTCACTATGTGATCTATTAAAGAAGAGAGGTGGAGATGAGTTCTTCCCAAAAGTGGGCCAGCACCCTAGTTCACTAGTACTACAAGAAGAAAAAGGTACTCTTTGATCCATGAATGATACCTACCGAGGACGTTTGGGAGCAAAAGAGAGAATGTGAGGCGCAATAATCTAATCACGCTTTCCTCAGTTTCACTGAAGAAAGAGCTCTAATAATGGCAATTATAAGAGAGAGTATAAACAGAAATTTAATTCAAAACTACGATTTCGAGCAAAAGAAGCTGGATTGATGTGAAGGGTCATATTCAAAAATAAAAAAATCTTTTGAAAAGTTAAGGTCTCATAACAGTGTTCAAAAAGAAAAACACCGTGTACTCCGAAAATGTTGAGCTTTTAGGGTAAGCACCAATTATTGGCGAGTACATTTTTGAGTCTCAGACAGAGAGGTTTATGCGAATTAGCACGCCACTTTATAGGCTTACTGGGGGGCCAGTTTGGCGATGCTGGCAAGGGTGGGGTCCGACATTATCATGGGGTAAGATGAGCAAACCCTTTAGATTGGATTTTTTTTTCTCACAGAATTACCTCATTTATTTGGTAGTATGGTGTCCATCTAGACCATGCGATCCTTCCGGAGCAATTCGCATGCTTTCGTGAAAGAGATCTGTTCGGTGGAAGTGTTTTGTGTCTTTCAGACTAAATATGTCTTCTTTAAGCTTAGAAATTGCTTATGATTACCCATTCCAAGCAATACGTCTCTTTCATACACATCACAAGTCGTTTGAACAGTTTTAAGGGCTTTCGAGCTTTAATTGAATGCCAGGATAGGAAGCTGCAAAGTTGCGCTGTTTTTCATTGACTCACTGCTCTACTTCGCAGGCTCAAAACTCAAGCGAACTGTTGTTTTCAAAAAGAAAAAAAACTATCTACAATATTCTTGTAGAGAAGGAAGAGTGCTTTCGAATCGTACCTGAAAATACGTGGAGAGAAGTGCGTTCGAAAATAAACGTAAGGACTTATGTTAATACCTAATAGTGGCTAGGTCTTGCGCACTTTTCTGTAACACAACTAATTATTAAGATTCTATGGGTTGCAACTAGAAGGAATAACGAAGTCAATCCCTTCGTGGGATCAAATCTGAGTGGAACGCGCTTGTGAAATTGTGTTGAATCACTTTACAAGAACCAATTTCCTAAATTAAAATTACATATCGCCCATGGTATGAAACCAGTGTTTGGATCTCTGTGATTTCTTTCTTCTGTGAGGCAGCATCGCACTCCAAAGTTTCTGGAAACAGAAGCAGAAGTAGTCCTTGTGAAAAATGCGTTGCAACTGCTTGAAGAGCTCGTGAATTCAGTCAACCGTCGTTGTTTTGAACACAAAAATGAGTGGGTGAATAGTGTGCGCGCGCCCAGCAGAAATTGTGCGTTTTTCGTGACCCGCGACTATCCTTCAATGATCACATTACCGAATTTCTCCACCCAGTGCATTCCCCTAACTGTACTCCGCGAATCTTCGATATGTATATGGCCCGTGGGGGAAGCTAGGTGGAGACAAGGACCTTGAAAATTATTTTTCACTTCAATATTCATTTTATTCAATAACCATTCGGAATTACAACCAAATCTGAATGATTTTCAATTCTGAAACCTAGTTACGCGCTCCCACCACTGTTGCGATAGGCTAATACGGGTGACTAATACATTAGCAGGGCTAAGCTGCTTTTTTTCCAAACAATGGAATATTTCCTATGTACTAGGTTTGCACGAATGAGAGCACAACGATGGGTTCCTGTGGCTTCAGATGGATCTGAAAATGTGAATGTGAAACAAGTTGAAACAAAAATTCTGGCGCCTATGTTTCTGAAATAGTGACCGAACTGTATAAGGACACAAACGATTAGCGTCACGGCGCAGTTCATTCGACATGGCCCGACTTTCAATGCACAATTAGGTAAACGAGAGGAATGAATGGTGAGGAATTGATTGCGGGGAATTCGTCTTTACAATCGTCTGTTTTCAATCGCTGTCATTGTGTTTGGAATGCGCTAAACGTGTTTTCTGTTAGAGGACGTGCTCAAGTCGGTCAGGCGCTGTTAGGTTACAATGTCGTTGATATCATTGCTGCTGCCAACCATTGTTTACCGTCTATTTTAAGAACTTTTTTGAAGGGTATCCTTAATCTAGAAATGCTTTTGCTGTGCAAATTGTAGAACATCTTGAGTGATGTGGCATCTGTTTTAAGATAAAACAAATGGCCTTGCTTATGACATTGCAAAGGAATCTATGAAGTAAATTCTCATATGTCTCCAGCATCCTGTTCGTTCGGAAGTGCTGAAACTGAAGTAGCCAGAATAGCTTTGATAGAAAAAAAAACTGCTCTCTGTTCTCTTCGCCCTGGTATTATCTTGTATATCTGGATATCACGGTTTTTCTGCCCGTTCCAAAATTTTAATTCTTGGATTGGTTCCAGAATCTGTACTTCGGATGTTGTTATTCTTTGTTTAGTGCGTTAAGCTTAACGAAAACTAAGCCACGCGATTACCTTCTTGCACTCATCATTAAGCCAGAGGAAGCCTATGAAATGTGCGATGATTATCAATATTCTCACTTGTTGAATACATTTGTAATGTTTGGATCCATATAATAATTATATCCACACTCACTGTCGTTATTATTAGTATAAACGGTATGAGTAGGTGCTTGACTATTAATTAATAATATTTCCAAAAGGTTCAAGTCTTGAAGCCATTTATTTGAGCAGTAGAGCTTAATAAAAAAAGCAAAAACTGATTATCCGCTCACCTCGAGCACACAGTTAAAAGCTTTTGCACAAATCAAGTACAGGCAGTATTTAGGATATTGGTTGTTTTCGTATTTGTTCAAACTGTAATCCTTCTCTTCTTCCCTTTCGTCGTTTTCGGAATATATTGACAGCACAATATTTATGCTTGTTCTCCGAATTCTTACTGAACTTTGGGCCCCAATTCCTGCGTATATAGAACGATTCTCGGAACCCAAAGAGAACGAAATTTCTCGACCTCCAAGCCTTTGTAGATCTCGTACTTCTGTTCTAGAGACACGTCGCTCCTCCTCCTCGTTTCAGTTATCTGGTCATTGCGATATTTTCAGGAGTTTTTAGGCGCAACGCAATCGGAGTCACATTTACGTGAGTTCCAGACCTCAGCATGCTCCTGTACGTCTCGACTCTGCTATGTTTTATAGAACTATCATATTCTGCCACTATGATTTATCGGGCCAAGGTTTGTCTACTTATGATTTATCCTCATGAGGTTATGTGTGAATAACGTCATTTCGGGAAGGCGAACGAATATCTCTGGATTTGGGACCGAATATCGTAACTTGGGGTCGAGTTAGGAAGAACGGGAACGAGTTCATAAAACATTGCCAGCCAGAGGAGAAAAATATCCGATGCGCACAGTTCGTTGACGAGGTTTGTTAAAACTCGTTCCTTATTCCACAGATTTTATAATCATATTTTTTGTTATATTTGCCCATACACTTCCCGATATTGCATGATTTTAACAGATCATACCTCTGATAGTATAAATTCAGAAAAACCAGGCTGCAATTCCTACGACAGATGCACATGTCAATGAAAATGGCACACTTGTTATCAATTCTTTCCAAGCTACTGATGTTGGCGATTATTTCTCCCCCGACGAACTTGAAAGGGTATGTTACTAGAACATTGAATAACGTGCTCTAATCCATTTATCATCTTTTTTTTGTTTTTAATGAGAACCCCATATACGGTGGCGGCCACATATGGGGAACTCCAAACGGTCGCAGACAAGGGTCGGGACCGCGGCGCGGCTTTGTTGGGCAGAGGAGCTCAGCATACTGAACCCCTGCGCCTCTGCCCAAGAGAACCGCGCCGCGGTCCCGACCCTTGTCTGCGTCCGTTTGGAGTTTCCTGTATGTATTTAGCACACAAACGATTTTGGACCATAGATTTTTTTTTGCATTTCTCAGCCCAAGGGTGAGCAATCACAACCAAGAACGAGTGTGTTGAGGCTCTATGTAGGCTTCCTTCCCTCTTGCTTACCACTACCACAGAATCAGTTAGAACTGGAATAAAAAAAACTTCAATTTCGTCAGTTTTCTCAAACTAAGTATAAAAGTTTTGCATCTGATTATGGAGGGAAGTGAAGTGACGATATGAATTAGGCACTTTTCTGCTTAACATTCTTTCATGAACGCTGTCAGCGCACTCTCCGTACCTGCTGGAGCCACAGGCAGAAACGAACCGTCAAATTTGTCGAAAATCTCATTTTATTGGATCTCCAGAATAAAGCAAGCTTTGGGATTTTCCCGTGGGTTCCTGAATGCCTGCTAATAGCAAAAATCAGAGAAGAATCCACAGCCGGAATGCATGCTTTCTGCTTGTGATCACCATGAATCCTTTTTTTTCGCAATTTTTTAGCTATATAGACGGGTCGTGTTCTTCCATGAAGTGGAAAACCGCGCATCAAAACTAGTACAGCAAAACGCGCACTAGTATCGGGAATTAAATTACATTATCCTTTGATTAGAGGAGATCGAGTAAGAGAGAAACGAAGATATTTTCGAAAGTGCTGTTTTTTTTCAGCTCTAAATGCAGGGAATAAGTGCAAATCTATTCAGAAACATTTTCTTGAGGAGTAGGGCAGAGGTAAGCAAGAGGATGTTATGCCTTGTCACATTCTCGAGTACTGTCCTGATAGTGCAGTCCCAGCTTGAAATATAGATTTTATATTTTCATCAGTTGAATCAAATCCAAAATTGGCAGTGTGCTGAATATGTGGCCGCCACTGTATGATACAAGTCATGCAGCAAATAATGCGCGATTTGAAACACGATATAACTTGCTGAAACAGTGTAAAAGGGTATTGCACGCTCCGATCAGAGTAGGCTCCCGAACACGAATGTGACCCTCATGACCAGGCTCATGCACTGGAAGGGTAATGTTAAAAATGATAGCAGTATCGACAGCATATAATACACTGTACCGTGACTGAAAATAGTGCAAGTAAGTAGCTATCATTAAGCAGGTAGCATGCACGTCAAACTATTAGGTTGGTGCAAATCAAATAGTGTTTTTTTTCAGAACCATACCATTTCCTTCTAAGATATACATATATAAATTATACGATATACAAATTACGACATGCCGTGAAATAATTGGAAACGTGCAAAGACCAGGTTTTAACTTTCTGAATTTTGGGGATTTTCCCTTGACACCACAAGCAATGCAGGCCGAAACACCTTCTTTGTATTTGGCCAGGACTTTGCTACCTACAACATATGACTCCGGTTTCACTGTTGCGGAAACAAAGATGAGCAAATTGGTTTTTTGGCAACAAAATCTTTTACCGCTATCGAAAAAGTCGCAAACGGTCTGCTAGAAGAACGCTCGTGATGCTTGAACGCCTATTTTCTGCACGATAACTGTTCGCCAGGACTTGTTTCTGAGGCGAGCTTTTGAATTCGCTCGGTTAACGCTTCATGAATCCCAGCCATGTATGGAATTCAGAACCTCCCATTGGAGCACTTATTCCATATTTTACCATAAGGACAACGTCTTTCTCAGTAGGTTTGGAAGCATGTTTGGAGCCGGATGGCGGTGCTCTCTTTTGTTGTGCTGCAGCAATTGCAGCAATTTTTCACAAAGTGCTTTGGTAATATGCCGCTCTCTTAATCAGTACTAAATTAGGTTCAAGAAACTTGTTATTCAAAGTACTACATAGAAGAGTTTCTTTAATGGCGGTTTCCACTACAAGTCCTTGACTCCAGTTAGCACACTTTCAAATTTTTTTAAAGGTCAAAAATTGATGTTTGCCAATTGATCGTATACCAATAAATGCGCAAAAAATTGCTCTATAAGCTTGAAAGTTGAGCATATCTCTTCAGTACCACTCTGGTAGGGATGAGAAAGAGTGCACTAATTTATAGTTTTACACCCTGAAGAGACGATGCAAGAAATCATAGGCTACTCGCAAAGATGCCATAATGCTGAGATGGTTTTATTATATTATAATATTATTAAAGCTTATACCATTTGAGCTCCATCTTCCCTTATTATTATTCCTGGCTCATATTTGAGCATCATTAAACCGTCCTTCTTTCAAACTTCAGTCAGCAACAAGGTCCTGGCTAGGCGATGTTAAGTGCGAGGACTCTTATTATTTTTTTATTTTATATTATTATTTTTTTTGTTCCATAATTCTATTGTACACAGCTCATCGTGGACGTGTTGAACACAACGATGTGCCTACTCGGCATTGGATTTGTTCAAACCTCTGCTGTAGAGATGTAACATCTTAACACAGTCACAACTCAAGTGAGCTCAGTTTCAGATCCAAATCAACAGAGACGGGACGTACTGGTCAACATCTCGATCTCGCATCTCAGTCGTTCTTGAATGATGTTCTTTACAATAATAAACCGATCTGCAATGGAAGCGGCTGTTGCATACCTCACAGAAATCGTTCATTCCAAAGTACCAATGAATTCTTGAATTGAATGAATTACGTATATGTGTTAGTCTTTCGAAGCTAAGAATCACTGAGCTTACTGGGCTACAGTCCTATATGAACGTTGGCTGATAGAAGTATGAGCGGATTAAATGTATTACCGTGAGAAAAGAATGGAAGCTGATTCACAGAAACAAGATATGCCACTGTCTGATTCAGAAACAGTTTAACATGGACTATTCGGCTGCCCGGTCACGAACAAGCGTTTGAGGGTAAAACAAAACTACTTTCAAGAACGACAGCACAACACCTCAGTTCAAATTGTTTCCACTAAGATTAGCCATGACCCCTCACCAACTCCTCCACAGGTAATTTTATTTATTATGTGATGATTCCACGCTAAGTGACCAAATCGCAACAAAAAAAATTGTAAAACATAATTATGACGCAAACAAGCTCATCAAATCAGTAGCAAACAAATAGGTGTAGAAATGTGACAACTCATCGAAATTCAGGAACGACGAACTAATAAGCTGATTCTTTGAAGAACTTGTCCACTAGCCAGTTTTACTGTGCTAGGGAACATGATAGGATGCATCTCTCAGAAAGTCTTTGAAAATCAGACGCACCCCTTTCTGTGAAGATAGACGACAGCAAGGAGCTTCTTGCTGTAGGGAACGTAATTTTCTCTCTGCAAGAAGAGGATACAGCGTAGAACTTAAGTACCTATAGGGAGGTTCACTTCACCACAATTTTATAGACCATAACAAGATTATATTTTTTCCTACGAAAAGGGAAGGGATTTCAAATGTGAGATAGCGAGCTGAAGTCAGAGGAATGTTGACATGGTCATTTTCATGCAGCCTCTTCCATAGCTTTCTATTAAAAATATTTTGAATGGCTTCAAGTATCGAAGTGGAGCTTTTCGATTCAAGACTAAACACTGCAGTGGCATATTCAAGAATGAGGTGCACATGAGATTTGTATGCTAGCAATAAATGAGTCGATCATCAAAGGTGAGTTTAGTGTAAGTGAATCGTAAGTCGCAAACAATATTAATGCTGTTTAGTTGTCCCTCACCAAGGTAATAAACACTCCTTGCTCCTGATTAACCTAGATGGAATAGTTTGGTTTTCGGGCTGGATAAAGAAAGCTTATATGTGACGGACCAACCAGCAATTGTGGTAATTGCTGATTGAAGACCATCATGGTCATCATTGCAGAATTTGCAGTTTAGAATCGAATCTAGGGTTTCTTAGTAGTAATCGCCAAAATCATTGGAACCTCCGTGTATTTTTTTTTGGTTTCCTGAGAGCCTTCCATTCCCATTTTTATCAGAATTTGTTCCCAACTCTTTACTGCTTCGAATCATTGTGTGAGCCGATTTCTTAGACGCTGTCAGCAACTTGAAAACGCAGCGTACCAAAACAACATCGTTTTAAAAGTGGGCGTTGGCTTCGCGATGACACCAGCTACAAACCAGCCAGGAATTTCCTATTTTTCGTGTGAATATTGAAATCGATGACTAAGGCCTAACCAATAAATAAATATGATTCCAAGTGAGACGCAGCAACGCAACCTAATATAAATTCCAGAAGTGGAAGCTTGCATGGTGTCACCGTAATTATGGGCCACCGTGTATATCTCAATCTCATCAGCAGGCATTTTGCAGGGACGTTGCATAGACTGACTAGACTAGGAATCTCGCTAGCGTATATAATGAAACCAAGCGAAAGTGCCGCTTCGCGGCGCTTTCTCTCGGACCCGTGTGCCACGTTAAGTTTGGGCCATCTAAACTCAGAAAGAATCATTTTCCCGAGCGAAAGCGTTGGGCCATCTTAACTCAGAAAAAATCATTTTCCCCAGCGAAAGCGCCGCAAGGAAATCATTGTCATCCACACAAAGCGCAGCTTCGCCGCGCTTCGCCCGAATGACAATGATTTTCTGCGAATCTGCACGCTCCCCTTTTTCTTTGTAGAAATTCAAGGATGATTTTCCTTAACTGGAAAACGAATCGTCCCTTTGGTGGGTGACTGTTTGTTGATGCGAGGCCTTGCGACAATTCCAAGCGACCTTTTCGCCACATACTCTAAAAACTTTGTAGCTTTAATGGAGCGCGAATGATGCTATGTGGTCTCAAGAGAGAAATCTGTCTGAAAGTTCAAGACATGAAAGATTTTAATCGCTATCGGGTCTTTAATTCTGTTCATTTGAACTCTAAGCGTACTTGATGTTTAAGCGTAGTAATCAAAGATGTGAAAACACATTAAATTCGAGACCTTATCCCAAGTGAATTGTGAAAACTTCTGCATACATTGAAATGGGAACCTTTTCCAAGCTTTTGGCATCTTTAGTCAATGTAAAGTTATATATTTGGCCTCAACTAATATATGCTAGCCCGAAAAGTCACTATTTTGGCAACAGCGGGGATTCCAGCTCAAGCGCTGACTTTCTGGATGACTCATGCTACAGATTACGAAATCAAATCCTCATCCATCATGCCTCCAAGTTGCACCCTTCAGAAAGCTGGCATTCTCCACTGGTACGGTTTCTCCGCAACCCATGTGGCATACATACATTCACCATCGGCATTCCTTTGGTTCGGCTTGTTTACGCCGAACCACCCAGTGGCGGCGGGCAAAGTGGGAGGAGCAGCCAGTAGGAGTCGCGCGCTCCACCCACCCACGTGATGATGGGGGGGGGGGGGGGTCTGCGACTTATTATAGTAGGGATCTGCGACTTATTATAGTAGAGATATAGATGACAAGACGCCACCCTGCGGGACACCACATGTCACCGAACATGTCTGACAAAATGACCTGAATGACCTGAATGCATATTTGTAAGAAGTGGTAGGCAGTCGAGTAGCCCTTTTTATGGCCAACTTGTGAAAGATCTCCTGCATCAGCATGAGCGCGTAGGATGTTAACCTGTTGATGCAGTTCCTGATTCTCCACCAGTACCGAAGACGACCTAACCTGTGCAGTAAACATATAGTGGACAAGAGTTTTCAGAAATACCGGAGTCTTCTTTTCTGCACATAGCTGCTGAAGCGCCTTTGCAACGTCGTCTGTTGTACCTTCGGCGGATACCTCGCTTTCCACAGCAGCCATATTCCTGGTTGTTACTTGGAATTCAGAAGCAGGGTACGTCATGACTGTACTGATCTACCGGCAAGCTCAAAGAAAGTCGCAGGGCGGACACGATCGATGGCGGAAGGATGAGAAATTTCTGAACGACTTAGGTATCTCTTAATGGGGCTTTTCGTTGTCGTAGTATTATACAGTATATTATACATATAGTGCGTTTCATGATTATAGACACCGACCCTGACTTTTTTGGGAATCATGGGATTTTTTCCCTAGTAGTATTGTGATCTGCATTTTTAATAACCTTGGTACCCTAATTTTGAGCTCACGGTAGCAACCCTAGATTTTTAAAGACTTTCGAGAGAAATTTTAGAACTAAAGAGAGGAATTTTTTGTTGGGGGTGTCCTACAATTACGAAACGCAGTGTAGATTCCGAAACTCGCTACAAGGTTTCTCACAGCTACAACCGGGACAGCAGGATCACAAAAGACGTCAACAGCGGAGAAGAGTCAGGGCGCCAGAAGAGCTCCTGACAAAGTGACCGCTCGGTATCTGTGCAATGGATAATCCTTATGAATGTCCCTTTGAGGGAACTCGCTGCCCTGTGCGTTAAAACAGCGGCTCACCCTACTTCTGACTTCGTCACACCTCATAGGTTTTTCTCTGCTAAAGAAGGTTATATCAATAGGGACAAATTGCAACCTGACAGTATCGAGCCTCGGCTACACAGTGGTTGTTTGGAAGCTTTTCTCATCCTCCTGTGTAAAGACTGGTAAGGGTCCAGATTTTTCTGGCATCAGACTTCGAGGGTCTTGCGAAATCTTTTGTGCAGTGCAGTGCACAGACAATGGTGGAGAGAGAGAGATGGGCAGACGTCATACGAAAAACCGGTTTATGGAGCGAGATGAGGCTAGATCCTCGCGGGACCCGCACTTTCCAAATCTTTGCATTGCTGCTGATTCATATCCTCAATGTCGGAATGATGGATACAGTGTCGTGGCCAATGAGTAAAACGGGAGACTTTGATTTCGCTGTTTCGCGGCGGGGCCCGTGTCCTCCGCTGGCGGTCTCGTAGCCACCCGATGAGACAGCGCCATCAAGACTTTCAGGCAGCAGAATATACGGAGATGGATAACCACTGCCCAACATCTCTTGCTCTCCGCTCAAGTCATAAGGCTGGGATGCAGGCCTGCTTGGGCGAGATCCGAGAGCGGCCTCGCTGAAACCTCCATAGGCACAGTGCAGCGGTAGTGTCCCTCGCACCCTCACACATCGCACTTTCTTTCACACATCCGTGCGAAAGTCTCTGAGCGACTCTGCAGCCACGGAATCGTTCAAGTTTGCACCGAGAAAATGGCATCATTAGTCATTGTGGCATTTCATTTCCTGTGACCAAGTATGTAAGCAGTCAAACTTTCTCAAGTAAGTAGTTGAAATTTTTGGATAAACCCCAACTTCCTTCCATTGCTCTCGAGATTTAAAAGGGTACGGATGCACCGATGGGCGACAGGTGTACCAAGGGCCAACACACCAACGGGTGCGGATGCACCGATGGACGACGGGTCTGCTGTGGCCTGAAAATGTGCGGAATGACAGGATACCGTTATACCGACGGAATAGGTGTCCGCTGTAGCCCAATTATTAGGAAAGTTAGGATACGAGTCTCCCATGGTACATGGGTCTGATGTGGCCTAAAAGTGTGAGGGACGCCAGGATACAGGTTGGCGGATGTAGGAGAAATCCGCTGTGGCCCAGGTGTGAGGAGTGCCAGCATTCGGGTCCACCAAAAGGGGATGGGTCTGCTGTGGCTCAGTATTGTGGAGAACGCCAGGATATGGATCCACCGATGGGCCATGGATATACTGTGGCGTAAAAGTTTAAGAAACTCCAGGATACGTGTCCACCGTTGGCATATGGGTCTTCTGTGGCCTAAGCCTTCTACTGTATCCATGAAATCCTTCATACAAAAGAACCGCAAAACTTGATAAAACTCTTCATTATTAGTATCATCTCAATAAAACGAAGTACTGTTGTACTCTAACGGCCCCGCTACCTACCTTGACCTCGAAAAAACAAATTTCTGTGAACACTTGCGTTGAGAGGAATTTCATTTCCCTCTTCGAAGAAAGGGTCGGCAGTGGGGCCAAAGAGGTACATTGGTACCTAAAAAGACACTATGTATCGCGTCATCGATAACTGTGACACATAAGGTGACCTAAAATCACGACGAAAATTCGCTTTTTCAAAAGAGTTGTTTAGCCGCTTTCGTAACTTTCAATAAAGACACTATTTGATGTGCAAGTAACATTCCCAGTTCTGAGGAAAGAAGAAGTAAGTAATTGCTGGTAGAGAAGGCAATTTGAAATGCTTTTCAATACTGTGAGTTTATTTGGCTACCAATTACATTAGCAGAGCAGTGAAAGGTATGAGACTGTTGAATTTTTAATGCGAGAAAACGGCTATCTATGTTGAATTTGTATTTCTTATTCTCCACAATCATGGGTAACTCTGTCAAAACGGTGGCGTCTTGTTATTAACAATTCATTCTTCACATGCTATTATTCCTAAATCTATTTATTACATTTTCAATAGCATCTTTTTGATCTCATCAGACGAAGATTCCCGATCCTCTGGAGGGCCTTGACATAAACAGTTTGTGTCAGACACTTGCCATATCTAAGCCATGACGTTTAATTAAGCTCCATTTAGGGCAGATTTTCAAACGTTTTGGTGGGAATAGTGCCGCATAAGCCCACATTCTCCGTGTTTCTTCGTCATTGGATGGCGTCAGATTGCCAGTCCTCTGAAGTACACATTCTATCTTCATACAAGCGCCAGCTGTGACAAACAGATTACATGCAAGCGCGGTTACATATCCTCTTTCCAACGTAGTCGAACTTTATCCAAAAATCGGTTCGCTGTTGCTACTTACGAACACGTTTTTTTATGTAGTCCTCCGCATCCACGCCAACTGCGCTGCAGATGGCTGCCGCTTCTGCGAATTCATCTGAAAAGTTCATGCCTTTTTTAAAATCAATCAGCTCGGTATTTCCACCGTACCATCTCCGACGCCATCGATAGAGTCAACAATGACCACAAGATCAAGATTTTTTAAAATAATTTGAACTACGGTCGACTCTGAGCTGAAGTCCTCATACGGCCTTTTTGTCGTCTTTTCGACCTTACATAACAGGATCTTTCACTGACGAGTTCATGGTCATGAACAACGGAAAAGATCAACAATATAACACGTAAAAACCAGGAAAAGCATCAAGAAGAAACAAAAATTGAGAATGCATCAAATACAGTAGCAATAGTATGTATACCAAATTAATCAAATCAATTTTACTAATGTGCGAAGACTAAATATTAAGATCTGAGATAACTTATTTCGACCAGGTGAACCGCATCAGTAGCAATTTAAGAAAAACGAATAAAAGAGCTGCAACAAGCCGATACGTAACCCCGTCTAGCGCATAATCATAATAGATTCATTCACACCTAACGCTATTGTCACATACAGGGAACTCCAAACGGACGCGGGCAAGGGTCGTGGTCACAGTGCGGCTCTCTTGAGCAGAGACACGGGCGCTCTGCACACTGACTCTGGCTTCCCTTCTTCTGCCAGAGAAGCAGACAACCAGAGCCATCATGCAGAGCGCCCTTGTCTCCGCCCAAGAGAGCCGCACTACGACCACGCCCCTCGCCCGCGACTATTGGCCACCGGCCAAAAGTGGCGGATTGTGCGAAACCTGGGTCAAAGTGATGCCCGCACCATTTGGCCACCACTCAGCTGCCAAATGAGTGGGCCAAATTTGGCCGCTATTTTAGATGGGACCATGCGTGGTCATTTTGTGAATTTTGGAGCTGCGGTGCTATATTTCTTTCCTAAATGTGCGCAAATGTTTTGTCTCTTATTTTTCGATGCCAATCATGTTTGACTTTGTTAGATGAAATTAAAGACTATGATGCTTTCGTCTCTGGAATATCTCTTTCGCTGACGTGTTCGTTTTGTTCCTGAGCAAAGAATGCTGTGACTTGTGCGATTCTCTTCACAAACAAAGACTTTTGTTACTGAAACCGATGTAAGTAGGAGCAATATGTTAATAATCGTTAGCATCACTGTTGCCCATGGTAATACGCTATGCTAAGCTTGAAGAAGACCCCTGGTGTATCTCAGGGGCCTTTATTGGCAGCCTATTAAATGTCCTGGTTTAGGGCTGTCAAAAATATTGTGTTATACTATCACTATCAGCAGTTAAACAATACTAGGCTTACCATATTACCATGGGCAACATTGATGCTAACGATTATTAACAGAATGCTCCTACATACATCGGTTTCAGTAATGAAGTCTTCGTTTGTTAAGAGAATAGCAAAAGTCATGGCATTCAGAAGTGTTGCAGAAGAGAAACTAAGATTGAGCAGAGAACCAAAACCAGAAGTTTGCCTTCTTCTCGAAAAGAATTATCGTTTTGACGACTATTAGAGACTCTCCTTCCACGTAAAATAAAAGGTTCCCAACGAGATTTAACGGCATTCTCGAAGAAATCCCCATATCTATCAAATATGAGCTGGGCACATGGCGCGCGCGTATGCGGCGCGCTTCCGCGGAAGCGCTAACATGTATGAATCGCCGGCCAAATTCCTAGGGTCAAATGGGCTGAAACCAAACCCAAACCAAAGCAGATATATCTTAAAGTGAAGGATGCAACTCACTCTTGCAGAACTTGGCTTTTTGTGGTCTGCGGAAAACCAAATCCGGCTTTCTGTGGTCTGTGGGAAACCAAAGTCCATCATTTCCATTCCATTCAGTCTAACATATTCACATAAGCGCCTATACCTACCGTGTATCTTCGTAAGAGGAACACTTGACGAGAGATATTTTTTCTTTTTTTCACTTATAGAGTTGGTTTTGGGACTGGTTTAAGGTGATCTAGTGAGTTGCTCTGTTCCAACTCCATCTACATAGAAATTTTTCCTTGGATGTAGATAAGTACGGGCGATTCGGGCAAATTTGTACACTACTGAATCTTGCGTTTCTCAGAGTTGTAATTATACTTTTCGTGACAAGGGCATCGATTTCTTAGACCAAATTAGAGGCAGCACCCACGAAAACTTTTGTCATTCAGATTTTAGCTCGATCTTGGGCTTCTGACCAAGAAGACCATGCGTAAAGTGGTCAATTTTGTCAAAACTCACGCTAAGATAGTTATCGGATGCTACCAATTTACTGCATGGCAAGCTGGCCGAATTGAGCTGGTGGAGTAGATCAAGGAAGTCGATAACGCTGCCTTTATTGCTAGCGGATTTTCTGGCCCAACTAGACACTCAACTAATTTTTCAGCTTTTCTGAAGGAGAAAAAGGCGCAAACGAAAAGGAAATGGAATGATCACTACCGAGACATACCTCAAGACAAGAAACAATACTTATCGTTAAGTATAAAGAGCGATCGCACAGAAATCCACACCATATTTGAAAACTTGAAAGTCCTGGGGAAAAGACGCAATCGTACGGTCTAATAATAATCGAAAGAGCGTGAATGGGGTAAACAGATCACTACAATGTAAAAATTCTTGAAATGAGCATGGAAAGCAAGCGTTTTCCTTGGAAAACTGACTAACTGCGGCAGAAAACAGCTGAATCGTATCGCGCCACATCTCATCGGCGGATACCCGAATACCAAGTCTAACTTGTTATATCTTAGGAATTCTGATGCCTTCGGCCGTGCAACCTGCGCAGAATTACTGGGACTATCGTCCAGACTACAGAACATTCCAAATCTTTAGTATAAAAATTATCGTAGGTGCTACCTTTAAACGATTAAGAATGGTTAGTTCAGTCAGACATGTTCCGGACCGCTATCTCCGCAACTCACTTTCAGTCCATAACATATGAATGTAAAAGATTGTATGACTTTTTTATTCTCCAAGAATGTGTTCGTACACAATATTACGTATTTTCGAAATTTTAAGCATGAATGTACCCAAATTTGCAGTGACACGAACATTCGCTTTCGATCTTGATCTTGACAGAGCAACGAAGGGGCTACCATGTGCAAAAGATAATGTTCGTAGAATAACTCCGCCTTTATCAAAAGTGCCCTTGGCTTTTATTATTGGTCATGCAGAACGGAAACCTGATTGGGAACTGGAATCGTCAAAAAGCAATTCCATTGATCTCTTCCTCGTATTCAAGAGGCATTCTCGTTATAAATGCTGTGTTGTTGTTCATCAAGTTTCGCCAGTACAGTAAGCGATTGTCGCGCATGATTGATAACACCTCTAATCTTGGGCCATTACAGAGACTTGCAGAGACATCAATAATGCGTAACAGCATAACAACAGCGCCTCTTTTAAGGGTCAGCTTATACTTGGTCATAGTAGCAGGAATGAATTGAGGCAAAGTTCCTCATCATCATAGAGCATCCCGTTTATGCTATCGTCTTCTTTTACTGGTGTATCCACAGCTACGAGTTCAACGACATCTCCCGACACTTTTTCGGGTACAAGTTCATTCAATGCATTTGCATCACAGTTACGTTCAGGAAGCAAAGCCATTTCCCCCAATTTTCCGTCATTATTCATTACATCGGGAGTACACATCCAGTCCAGTCTATCACTGTTTTTTCGTTCGGCATTCACATATTCGGAAGCTCAATCTGCAGTCTATCTCTTAAGAAATCCCTTCCTTCTCCTACAGCTCTCAACCATTCGGCATGAGCTTCTTCTCTTTTCTGAAAGAGCATGTTTCGATCAGGCACGTGATTTTTCAGTAGGCTCCATAGTGCACTATTCTTTAAGGTTTCATTAATGACCTCCTGTGCAGGACCACCGGGAACAATGGGGAGTAGTTGACACCAATCCGCACCAAATACCATCTTGACTCCTCCGAAAGGTTGCAAAGAATTTATTGGACACGCCACGTTTCTAAGCAATTTCTCCACACATTCCACCGCATATCTGCTTTGTAGTGATGTTTCTTAATAGGTTTTAATAGTTTTTTTTTCCACAAGTATGTTTAGAGTGTGTCGTGTGCAGTACGAATCTGAGGAGAGTTGCTGGTATACCAGTGGAAGCAATTGATAGAACAGATTTTCCCAGACTGCGAAGAGCTTTTATCAGCATGTTGAAAGTGTATGTCTTCCCACGTCCTGCTTTTCCATAAACGAAAAACCAATGATTCCCAAATGTTTTCGGTCCATTTAGCTTCGATAACTCCTTCAATTATGATTCACTGCTTTTCCTTCAATGAATTTAAATTTCGCATTACACCACTGGGTTGCACTCCTGCTGTTTCATCCATGAATTCAGAAAAGGTCGTTTTCTCACCATCAAGCTGTTGCTTCTCTCATATTTCTTTTGCTACACTTTCAAGACCACAAGTTTCCATTATCATGTCGTTCACGCTTATAATCTCTTCAATAGCAGTAAGAGCTTGCCGATCTTGTTCCCACTCGCAAACTGTTTATCCCTTTCGGACGACCCGCATTTCTGTTTTGAACTGCCGCCATAATTCAGGAACATCTGCAGGTTTGCAGTATAACAGAATCTGAGCAAAAAGACATCGAATAGCCGAATGCATCTCTACCTTACATGCATGTGATAAACAATGCTCTCATTCCGATTCGGTTTCGATGTATCCAGCCGATTCCATGAATGTCGTATAAACTGTGCCATTACATGTGCGAAGTGCTTCAAGGGATGTTATGCCGGCCCTATTGATAGAAAGTTTGCGAACAGCGTATATTTCACGTAGCTTCGGACTGACCACATGCGTGCTATTCAACGGTTGTTCAATTGCTTACATGGAATGTATTCATGCGTCTTCTTACAGAAGCGGTACTGTTCAGCCATCTCGACCCATATAAAGCTTTTCGCTTTTTCGTCTCTGGAAACAAGATTGGAGTACGCCATGAGTTCACTCTGCTAAAGCCTCGCATTCGAAGGATGGTGGATAAAACAGTCTGCTCGCCAGCAAGGTGTTGTTCCAAGGATATGACAGAGCGTGTGTGGAGATCTGCATAGGGAACCTGTAAAGACGATAAGCTGTCTCAATGTGTGACATTAATCTCAGATGCAAATACATCTCCCTCACGTCAATATCTGGAATCCTACCTTTGCTTCCGTCGTGATAAGACTGCCTCTTCAACTGACTATCATCTTGCAACAGTTCACATAACACCTGGTCTGCCCCTTTATAAATACTTGTTTATGTATTTGTAAGACTGTGACGTGCAACATGCTTCTATGTTTATATGACACTTGAATCGCATTAAGCTGTGCCAATTAGTTGGCACCACATAGCAGTTATCCGCAACAGTGATGAGGCGTTTTCCGACAAATGCTGCATAACCATTGTTCCTTCTGCGATACAGTGGATATCCACCATCAGTTAGTTCGGTCTTTTCTTGAAACACCTTTGGATATCTTTTGTCACATTTTCCAGGATCAGATAATTGGAACACAAGTTCAGGACGGTCTTCGAATGGATCGGAGATCATGAAGTTTCTCAATAAGTTGTATAATCTCAACTTCTTTTCACGCTGTGGATGTGTTTCGGTTGGGTACTCGGGCAACTCAGCAGAAATGTAGGAACCAATTTTATCAGGCGTGTCGAGCTTGTCTTTATGTGTTACTAGGATGTGAGCATGAGGCATTCCACACTACTTTGCAACGCTACAACCTCCCCAAAAATCTTCTCGATTTTGATTTCGTGGAGAAACTGAGCCAATCGTGCCTTGAATACACGAACACATAATGCTGGATCTGTCAACCACGAATTCAACTTTCCTGATAGATTTGATCGTATTTGCGACCAATCCTAATTTGCTGTGAAAGTAATGAACAGATCCGGTTTCCCATGCCTCCTCAGAGCAACAGTCATGGCGTTCCCATACAGTTGCTTATACCATGCTCTGCTTCCAACGGAATGACTGAGGCATCTTGAGAAGCCTGCCTAATTTCATACCTCTTTGCTCAAGTTTTCCATCAAGGTATTTGAACAGCGCGCAAGCAGTCGTGCTTCTCGTTTCTGTGAAGTGTTCTCCAATAGCAAACAGACAATCGGCTTCAACTCTTGCGTAACAATGAAGAATAAATTGCAAGCACAGTTTTCCAGTACCAAAAATACGATGTTGCGCTGCATTCCCGCGGCGAGCATGTATATAAACGACAAATTCCCTCCAGGACGAGAACCTTCTCTTATCTGATACGTTGCCACTCGCACTGTCTTGATTAGTTTCGAAGTCCTCACTATTGCAAATTTCTTCGTCTACATTTTGAGCCACATCTGCGTTGGCGTATTTTTTTGTCTCACACGGGCTTCGAGTTGGGCAGCAACTCTTTCACGTGCGACTGCTCTACCTCAAGAAAATATAGCGTATGTTAGCTCGTCAATGTTATAGTTGTGGTGAGGAGCAACTGTTTTACCACCTCTGGTCATTATTCGTAAACTTTTGCCTCCTCATGTGAAGGAATTTTGCCATCCGTACAAACATACACAGCAGCCACTTCATTGTTGAACTGTGGCAAATTGAGACATCCTGTATGAACATTGCCTGAAATGAGCCTCATTGACGTTCACCGTATGTCGCAATAGAGAAACGCGACTCTGCATCCCAACGCCAACGCCAATCTTACTGATGTTCCATATTAGGAAACTCTGAAATTTTAGCTTGTCGCACGTTGCAAAAACCTGAGAAGTCTCTAACAATAATGTGTTGATAAGTATAGCTGATTTCAATAGTGGATAAATATGAACACAGGAAACGTCTTATATTGGTTATCGAGTATCAACGTCATTCAACGCGTGCTGGGCCGCGCTGCGCCCAGTTCGAGAAAAGCTGTTACAGGTGACGCTGTTCGGAATGTTATACATAAATTTTGCAAAAATGCAGAACACGTTTTCGAGGATTATAGAGAATTTGAAGTGCCTACTAATACATATGCCAAAACGATGGGCAGTTGGTGACATCGATCAATGGTGCCTAACCCTCTCTTGTAGCAGATATTTCAATGGGGTCCTCAAATTCTCAAGAAAACTAGTTTTTAGCACTTCCATAAGAAATCATATGTACCATTGTGACCAGCGTCACCTAGCAACCTCTTGGCTATAGGAGTCTCAAGATCGACTCTGCGATGACACACTTTGAGAGACCAAACGGTTATAATTCAGGTCGACAGCCTGGCGATGGAAACGAAACGAATGGATAGACATTGGGAAGAAAAGCTGATTATGTAAGGAATTGGTTACAGAAGAATAAAAATATGATTTCATACACATCTCTGCTTCAATTTCTGTTCGTTACTTCTTTTGCATGAGACTTAATTGAGGTACTCGAGAACAGTCACCCCTAACGAAGAATTTTTGAGGTGCGGACAGGATTTTCAGATTAGTACCAAAAGAAAATGAATTGAAAAAAATTAAATCAAATTTGAATGTATTGCGCAATAATCCTTAGCGTGCTGGAAATTGTATTATACCGAGCCAAAGCGCCGCTTCGCGGCCCTTTGTCTCGGATCCGTGTGCAGCGTTAATTTTGGGCCATCTAAACAACGAAAAGGAATAAATCCCAAGCCGAAGCGCCGCTTTGCGTCGCTTTGTCTCGGACCCGTGTGCCACGTTAATTTTAGGCCATCTAAACTCAAGAAATTCACTGTCATCCGCAAGAAGCGCAGCTTTGCCACGCTTCGCGGATGACGGTGATTTTCTGCAAAGCAGCATAGCTTTGACACGGTTGCCAGGTTGACTCTTATCATGTTCAAGATGGACAGCATCTACATGGTCTATTTCATGGGGATCCTCACGTAATCAAATCGTTGACACCTCTGCGAATGCTAAAGCTCCCACCTTTTTCCGTGCACAAATACCTCTGAAAACGAAAAAAATGCGCAAACTTGCTATTCCTATTCATGAACATAATGTTAACCTAATGGACTGGATGTTTTGTACCGCTGACAGCTGAATGCTGATTATTTTCTTTACTTGACATTTTAGAAGAAGGGCAATAGAAATTTCTGTTCAACTCTTCTGTATTTGGGTGATTCATGGCCTGGATTGTGAAATCACACCCGCCTCATCAACTACTACCACACTCCACCCTCAGGATCCGGAATCAACCGTTTTATTTGGGAACTGAACGTCCTAATTGAAGTTTCCATGTTGTACACATGCATATACTATGGACGTGTCACTGGGCGTGTCGATTTCGGCAACTGAGCCTGTGGGGGGGGGGGGGGGGCAAAGGAGGTGAGGCGAGGCGAGGCAATCAATAACAGCGTGACCTGTCATCTCTCGCGCAGCGATGGGGGGGGGGGGGGTCTGCGCTTTATATAGAGTAAGATCACTGTGTGAAGCACATCATAGAGAATTTTCTATTTGGGGTGGTATTTGCACAGAACGGAAGGGTTCGCCTGAGGTGAAGGTCAAGTTCATTCAAAAAGGACAAGCTCAGAAACATGGCTCGAGAACAGAAAACTAACCACGCAGTTAGTGGTGGACAGTCCATTCAGGTATATGTATGTAAAACCATTTGTTTCCAAAGTACCTTTTTCTTTCGATTATGAAGGGATGTTTCCTTCAAAACAGGATTTTGTATCTAAATCCTCAATATTATCCATTTTTGAGGAGATTCATCGTCTCCACAAGGATTTCTTACTAAGACTTCTCGACACCTAAAATGCGGAAGTCACAATTGAAGACAATGGTAATGGTTGGTAATGGTGTAGTATACGTACAACCCGAATGACACAGATATTGTGAAATCCTGCTAAAGGAATGTTATCACGCATACAGAACTGCACTGCAGAATTCAAAGGAGTCGATGAGGTGGAGAGGAATCCGCATTGAACCAGGATTCTAAAGAGGGGTACAGTGGGTTGGGAGAGTTGCAAGAAGCCCGCACTATGAGAACTCAAAAGGGCGCCGTTTTAGTTGAAGTGATGAAAAGGACAAGGAGAGGTTCCCTGTGTTGGTAAGGTCGAGTGGAACCCGCCCCAAACCAGGATTTCGATGGGGCACCGTGGGTTGGGAAGGTTCAAAGGAGCCGGCGCCGTAGGACTTCGGAAGGCGTATGCATATCTCGTCTTCGCGGGGCGGGGGATACCGCACTACTCCCAGCAGAAGTGGTACGGTACTCCCCGCGTTGCAAACGAAACGAGAACGTCCCCGCGATTACTCGTTGGACGTGTTAGCAGGCGTCCAACGACGTTTGAGCGATATTCTCAGCAGTAGACGTCAATCATGTTGTTTTTTCAAAATAATTTCTTGGAAAATGCACCGGAATTAATGATAAACGTGACTTTATCGACGACTGTATTGTGATGACCCTTTAACCCTTCTCAAAACCTTGTTTTTTTTTCTTTGTGAATATAACCCGATAATGCTAGAAGTAGCAATACAGCGTCTTCCCCTTACTCCGGAGTGAGGGGAAGAATCTCTTCCCGCGGGGAGAGGGTTGCGGTATCCCCGCGAACGTGTGCATCGCAGGGAACCGCCCTTCTCCTCCCTGCTCCCCGCATAGAGCGGCGCGGTAGACATATGCATAAGCCCGCACGAGGGCGCCCTTTTAGTTGAGTTGATCAAAACAAGCTTGCTTTGCACGAGGTCTCCAATCCCCTGATTTGAGACGGTCGAAGAGAACGCGCTTCGCATGAGAGTGTCAAAGAACGCCTTCTTTCAGTTGAGATGGTCAAGAAGCATCCGCGTTCCACAAGGATTTCAAGGAGGGGTCTTCTGAACTTCTGAAAAGGTAGTATAATTGTCCACATTAGTTGTTACAACATAGACCACTATTTTGCAAGAGTGAGCAAGCTTGCTACGGCTGATTTTCTTTTGATGATCTCGAGATTTGTAGGATTCTTCCTCTTTTATTGTTTTCCTGGTCTATTTTTCTTTTCCACTTCATTTTCACTTGATGTGTCCTGTGATTGGCCAGAAAATCGGAAAATTTTGACAAACACATGTAGAATGGAGACCGATGTTATAGTTGTAGTGTTGTTTGGCTGCATATGCTTGCATATATGGATAGGATATCTACATATAACATCTCTTATCGGAAATGAGTAAGATATACTAGATTATATAACACGCACCAATTGCTTCGACATGGGGACAGAAAATAATGCAGTAACGGTTCACATACAGGGGCCGTCAAAAGCGGTGGCCCATCCGCGACCTCGAGAAGGACGCCGCTTAACCACACCGAGCGCGCTGTAACCGATGTCTTCTGTCGCTGTTATGCTATTTCTAGCAGCTTTTCTACTCATTTTAAGGATTTTCAACAGAATCGGGAAGAAAAGTGCCTGGGAATAGCATTCCTGTGGCAGACGACACCGATCCCGGTGCGAGCGGTGTCGTCCTAGAAGCCGCGGATGGGCCACTGTCATTGACGTCCACTTTAGGTCCATAACGTGTTCAAAAGTTTTCTGATTTTCTGTTTATTGGAGCACTATTCCATAATCAGTAACGTTCATATCCATGGAAGATTGCTCCCGAACAGTGAAAAAGAAGCGACTCTGGTAGGAGCGTTTCGGACAGCTTTGCCCATCTTTTCAAGTCAAGTAAAAGTACTGGGGAAACAGTTACAAATGTAGTCTTCTTAACGAGCGGATGCACTTTTCTCAACTTCAAATGCTTGAATGACCTGTTGTTAACATGTAAACATGTAATGAGTAAAGCAATAAAAGAGGTTAGGAAAAAGAAACTAAAGAAAAAGAAATCTACGAAATCCTTCGCGCATAGTTTACGGATAGAGTGGAAAAGTGCAGGTTCAGAAAGAAACGCTCAAACTCATAACCGAATAGCTTTCACAAGATCCTCGAGTGATTGCCACATACACACTTTCTTGCGTCCCGTAGGGGTGCTAGTAAACAGGAAAAAAATAGAAATTTCCCACTTATGCAGAAGAAAAAGGACGAAAAAGCGATTGCTAGGACTTAAAAACGATACCCGCTCTTTAATAAGCGTTGTGGACGCACGCGTATGAGCGGGACGATCTTTGCATGGGGCGTGCCTCGCGGCTGGCAGCTGTCACCACCTATCGTTCCTCTTGACCGCCACCCTCCTTCAACCGTCCCAGATCTTCAGGTGCAGAGAAGAGAGAAATTTTGCAAGTTTGAAAAACATTGCCAAGGTAAGAATGAAACCAGTTTAACATATTTTCCAGGATTCCGATAGACTCAAGTCTACTCAGAACGCTGATGTGGCAGGCCCTGTCGAAGCGCTTTGCTGAGGGCAAAACAGACAACTATCACGTTCTTGCCCACGCCTAACACAAATTTTTCCACTCATACATACAGTCCAGAAGTCGTGTAGATGTAGATGCACCGGACTGTTCACATAGAATAAAATTCAGGTTGTCAACCTGCAGGCCTAGATTTTCTGTGATTATTTCTACCGTATGTTCGAATTTAGGCCCTCTAACACTCGAGGTTCAACTAGCAAACTGCTAATAGCTGGGCCTAGGAAAAGTGTCAGACGACGGTTCTTCGTTTATAGAGCTGGTATAGAATACGAAAAGCTCAGTAAAAAACAGTTCATTCCTCCTAAATTCTCGATGCTCGAGCGCTCGGCTCGTACTCGGAGTGCTAGGCTCGTACTTGAAGTCGTGATATGACATTCGGTATTTGTTAACATTTGTTTGATGTTACGGCTTGTGTTTGTTTTATGTTTTGTTCTCGCGTGGTTATTTTATGCATGGCTCGTCACGTAATAGATACAATACAATACGATAATGTTCTAATTGATGTTCCAGTACTAGGTATAGGCGTGACAATGGATATCTTCCACAGGGACGGTATTTGGCTGGGAATAAACGAAATATTTCGCCTCTATATATCAAAAATAAACGACAGAGGGAGAGCGATATATTTTGTAAAACTTTAATGAAACGTCCGAGGACTTCCATCAGATGTAGGACATCTACTCAAACAGGGTGTCCATTGAAAGATCTTATGCACTCTTACAAAATACGTGCCCAATACTTTCGAGTGTGAGTCATTCCTTACTGATCTTTTCTTCCACACTCGTACTAACCATTACTTTTGTTTCAAATCCACATCCATTTCCTGTCACTGTGTTATGAGCCTTCGCCCCGTTTAAGCATGTGTGATTACACTAAGAAATCCCTCATAACCACCGGGAATTTCTGGCTAGCAGCTAGTATGTAGGAACGAACAGGCGTCATCAACGAATTTAGATGGCAACGGCGCTGTCCAGAAAGTGCTGCCCTGAAATACCATGCACAGCATGTTTCATGCAAGGATCTGTAGCGTTCTGGACTCGAATTGCTTTGTGTCACTGCGAGCTTCAACGACAAGAGCAGAGACTGCAAAGTCCATGTTTCTAACTCAGACAAATCCTCGCTTGGCGCGCGCGACAATCTCGCTGGCCGCGCAGGTAAGGCTCCGGGACTAGCGAGATTGGGGCGCGCGCCCAGCGAACTTGTACCCCGCGCCTTGCGAGATCGGCGCGCGCGCTCAGCGACGACGTCATAACCGGTCGATACTGGATGATGGTCAGGTGTTGAATGTTGAGCGACGAGGGTTCACCACATAGATGTATTGATGGTGCATGACCACCTTTACAGAAATGGCAGCTACGAGCTCCCCTTCAATGGATGGGAGCTAGCGGTTGGAAAAGATTGGCTTCACGCCCTCAGAAGCCTAATCAGTCCGCCGCACTGACCGGCGGAGTATCACTGATGTTGCTTCGTATTTCTTGCTGGTGAAGATGTGTTCTTGCGAGTGTCTTGCGTCCTTTGAAAATAGTCCCTCGTCTGCTTCGCACCAAGCTAAATTGTGCTCTGGCAGAAGCGAGCGACTTTACCGACCTGCGTCTTCGAAACTACTATTTCCTTCTGCTCCGCGCGAAGTGAAGCGCGGAGACCTCAAACAGGTGCGCGCGACCAACGAGGGTTTGTCTGAGAAAGACAAGCTTTGCTGCAGACATTACAGTTTCATGGCAATCGGTCATTGCCAGCAAACGGAAGATAAGCTAACGAAGGGACAGTGTCTTTTTGATACCGAGCACCTATATTCAACCAATCCCTCGAATAACTGATTATAGTTTAGAGCTCTCGAAGAATTCAAAGCCTTCATCACTTCACGACAGTGGCCGGTAATTTCGCTTCTGAGCGAACAGTACAACTAACACCGAATTCTAGGGTATCATGTGAGCATCATCTATTAGTGACACCTCGTAGAAAAACGCTTGGCAAATTTGACACCTTGGAAATTCATGCTATATGCTTAGCAATTGAGCACTCGCTTCTCGAGTGCTCAAGTGCTGAGCATATAGCATGAATTACCTACTCGTTTGTGGGACAATGGTATTAGCTAATTATATTCGCAACGTGTTTCTTCAAACGTATAATTTGCAAAGTTTTGGGAGAACACAAAAGAAACAAATATTCTTGAAAGAGCTTTTGTTTCAATGTTATATTCACTAGAGGAAATTGTCTGTTTCCTCATCATTCTTTTCGAGTACTTCGAGCTATAGCAATAAATAACGGAAACAAAAGACGCAGTAAGTTCTTTCAAAAAATTAGGCACTACAGGGAGCGTGTTTAAAGGAAGGGGCCCACCTCGTTTTTCATGTCGATGACATCAGCAGATTCTTGACCTCCTCGCAACGCTGATTCCAATAATGTAGAGCAAAAGTCACAGATGTGACGAAAATCCCGTGTTTTTGATGGGGTCAAAGTACCCGCCCTTCGGAGCAGGACGGGATATTGGTACAAGCTGTGCTGGTCCCGTGAGGTGGGACCCCCCCCCCCCCTCTAGTAGATGATGCTCACATGATCACCCTATTCGGTGATAGTTGAACCGTTCGCTCAGAAGTGAAATTTGACTGCCCGCTGTCATGAAGTAATTAAAGCCTTGAATTCTTCGAGAGCCTTTTCATCAATTTTTTTTTCATTCCGGCGACTTTTTGTGAGAAAATTTACAACATTTGTAACCTCTGGGTGTGTCGCTATGAAGATGCAGCTCGCAGTGGATGAAACGGCAAAGTACAGTCTATAAGCTCACAGAGGGCGCCCGATCCGACCTTGTCCGCAACTACGACCTCATCATTTTTTCGGATAACTGATCTATTTTTTGTACTTTTTTGATATGCATGTGGTGTGATTATTTTCATTCTTATGTTTCCCTACTGTCATTCGCTGAAATATCCTTCCAGACGCATTCTGCGGGCAAAGTCGTAATTGCAGACAAAGTCGGATCAGGCGCCCTCTGTGAGCTGATAGACCATACCTAGAAAGGAAATAGAAAATACTCGGGGAAATATTATCTGTGCTTTCCCAGCGGTAAACCTTGGAAGTACCAGTTAAGTTACATCCATAGGCCTTAGCTAAGGTAGGTATTTGCGAACAAATTGCCCACAACACTACAAGAAGGTAACTTAAAATGAAGGGGAGTGGTGTTGCGCTGTCTCTGCATCTTTAGTTCCTCACTAGTCCTTACAGCAGACAAAATTTTTTTTTGATTCCTCGATTAGAACACTCGACTATTTGAATACTCAAATATTCAAATAATCGAATATTCAAAGATCGTAATACTTGAATTCGAATACATTTAAAATTTCCAGTTCGAATGTTAGTCATTCTTGGAATGGTTTCGAGGGGCGCGAATGTTCGATATTCAAATATTCGAGGCCAATTTTCAAATGTGTTAGTTGTAGGGGTAACGGATCATCAAAGAATTTCAAATTATTGAAGAATTCTAATCCAAAAAACACTTAAATGGAATACTAGTGTGCAGTTTTTTTTTTCTCACCTGTGTATGGATACCAACATTTGCACTGATCTCCTCACTCACGTTTTAGAACAGCTTGTGAAAGAAAGAGAGGAGCGCAATTTTCATGCGGAAAGCTGTCATTACCGCGAATATCGCAGTAGGATGCACACCATTGGCAAATAATTTTTTATTGTTATTTATTAGAGATAACCGACATGAGATTTACTTTGAGCAGTTGTCGACAAGCGTGGCCTTAGCTGTAGCTCTGAAACATATCAGTTGAGATATTCGTTGCATTTTCTGCAAATATTCAAAACACAACTGTGCTGTGAAAACGTACCGATTCTTGAACCTCGGGAACTTCTTCAAATACTGGCTTAGAAACCAGTGGAGCTGGTTTGTCTGGTTGTTCCATATTGTATGATGTCCCGGAGGTGGATACAGTAGTCATTGGTGCTTGGCATTCGCTTTCAAGTTGAGATTGTGAGAAGCAGTTGCTGAAATTTCGACTATAAGATGTTGTTCGGAATTCCTTATAATACGCAACAAATCGCAGCGAAGTCTCAAAAGAAATCAATTATGCAAGCACGCATATAAATACAATGCACTAAAGTGAGACATGCAGTTATGCCACAAGTGTTGGTGTAGTAGTGCCTTTTCACAAACCCTAAGACACTAGTTAAATGCATTAAGGACCTCTAACGCACTGGGTATAGCATGAATGACGACTAGACCGCCGTCGGCATCTTCAGATTTTCCCTCACTCCGTATCATAAACACTTACTGTGTCGTCTATCTGCATCTACCTCAACTACTAAGTGGACAGTACGAACAACGCTTACCTGCACTTCTTCCTGCAGTTTTCAGCAAAGTAGTCTACTGAGCATAATCCGAAGCGTTGGAAGTTTGCGCAACCTTTGGTGAAGTCCTCGCATGCTGAAGATCTCATAACTTTCAAAAATCCGCAGCAAGTTCTTTTTAAATGGTCAAATGCTCACCTGCAGTGTCATAAGTAGGCTGACATGTACAGGAAGCTCGACAGACTACTCCCATTACATCGATAGATGAAGCACATCTGAAGTACAGTTAGTGCGTAAATAATGCAGAAAAGCTAGAACTGATGTCTTTGCTATACACCCTCGATGGAGAGGCTGAACGCTGTTCTGGCTAGTAGATAAACAATATCGGTCTAGGTTATCATGCATAATTTCAGGTCCGCTATGAACATGAGTGCCCTGTGTTTAGATCGCCTAGAATTCCGCAAAGTTCGCCAATTTTCCGCCAGGTTTCTTATTTTTGCCCATTAACACTCGAAATTTCCGCACGTTCGGGGAAGTTTGGCGTTCGTTTTTTTTCCAAATGTTCTTTGGAGCACTAGCGGTTTTGTCCACTTTTCACCGGTGATGATTCATTGGTTTCCGCAAAATACATATGACAGGCTCCTTCTACACATGTGATTTTTGTATTGATGTTGCGTGGAGGAGCACAAAACCGCAGAATAGAAGTAAACACATGTTACGTTGCTCAAGCGTTATCATGTGAAGTGAGAATTTGTTCAGCACTATAGGCAGCTAATAGGTTCTTCATGCCGATTTAAGAATGTCAAAGAAATACATACATACCTTTTCCTGTAGCATGCAGTATCAGGGCCAAGCGTGTGTTGATAAATTATCAGGGGGGGGGGTCGTATGGTGGGCGGATAAAAAGGGGGGGGGGGTCCTAGAGGGTTGATCGTGGTTGTGCTGGGGAATCCGTGCATTCCTTCTAGTAGTAGTGCAGCGATGTCTCGGAACGAGGCTGAATTTTGGAAAGTCATTTTTGTTCTTACGTACTGCCAGTCCTGCTCATCCTTTGAAGATGAAAAAAAGTCTTATCATGGGTCCTACCCAGCTGCGCTTTGTTTCCAAGTTTCAGCTCTCCAGCTTCAATAGAAAAGATTCAGCACAAGAATTACGGAAGTGGTGTTTAGTCGATAAAACTGGCCATTTTTACTTGCTTTTATCGACTAGATCGAAGCAGGAAGGATGACAACTGCGGAATAGTGAACCACACTGCTTGAGAGTGCAAACCTTCGACTAATTAAAACTGAGAAAAAATTAGCACATCGACTGGCTAGGCCTCCTGTTATTCATGTCCAACTACAACCATGCTTCCGAGCAAGCAAAAATTTCAGGTGAAAATATTCGCACGTTCGTACTGCTAGTCATACCCTGTCCTGCAAGATGGCAAAAAGCCATTCTATGGATCCCACCCAACTGTGCTTTATCACCGAGTTTCAGGTCTCCAGGTTCAAGAGGAAAGATTCAGCACGAGAATTACGGAGATGAGGTTTTGTCGATGAAAATGGCCTTTTTTACATGTTTTTATCGACGGTGTTGAATCGCCGTGGAGAGAGCTGCAGAAAAATGAGCCATACAGCCTGAAAGCGCAAACCTTCGCCTACTTAACCTGAAACAAATCGGCACCTTAACGGGCTAGATCTCCTGCTATGGGTGTCCAATTACAACCATGCCTCTGGGCAAGTCTAAATTTTAGGTGCACATTATTGCTCATTCGTACTGCTGGTCCTACTCAGTTCTGCAACCCGATAGAGATTCATTTCGCGCAATACGTTTGATTATCTCGAGTCTACTACAAGCGCACGTTATTTTAGGTCGTGCAAAAATTTTAGCCTCGGAGGGGATCGAACCCTGGACTATGTAGATGATGTATATCGATATTTTTCATGACAAATTTGAAGCAAATTGCTTGAGTAAGTCTTAACTCATGCTTTCAGAGCGACATTCCCAAACCGCGCATATTTCAACTTCTTGCTAAAATTCTGGATAGAGAGGGGATCGAACCCTTGATGGTGTACGCGGTGACTACTCCTACTGCTGCTACAACGTTTGAATTTGAAGTCGAGTAGTGTCTGCATTTTCGTTCTCATTTCGCATCTCACTTGAAATTTGTGCACGAAGGGGGGGGGGGGTCGTTTTTTGGCGGCTGAGAGGGGGGAGTCGTATGGTGGTCGACTTTCTATCATCATCACGCTTGACCCTGTGCAGTATAATGCTGAAATGTCTGCGTAGCTAATTTATTGCTGTATGCATATAACATTTGTTGAAAGAAAAGCTCCCGACCATTTCCCTAGCACGAATATTACAAACCACGTCTGTGTACACTCACTTGCCCTGAGAAGCCCAATATGAACAGCAAACGTGAGAGTTGAGGCATGGGTCTTTCCTGGAAGATGGAGGTTGCGACATAGTGTTTCCACTAGGCGCAGCGTCGTTTGCTTTATAGCCGTGACTGGGCGGACCTTGTTGTGCTATAATAGTTCGTTTGTTTAAAAAAATTCAGTAGCATTCATATTGTGATCGCGTAGATCAGGTCGCGCGAAAGGTGCCCACCTGCACAGGTCCCCTTCCTTGTATTGTCGCAGAAACCGCACTGCATTCGGCAGTTTTCTGCCATCCAGTACTGATTCGTCTTACATTTTCCCATGAGCGCGTACTTCTCACACAAACTGTGGCGGTCTGCACAAACTTAATGCAGATTTAAGGATTGAAAAATAAATCACTTGACCTTGTGACTCACTGTCAACGACGTTGTATGCTGGTTTGCATCGTGCACAAGAAGCAGGACAAATAGTGCTCATAATCTGAGCCTTGCTGTCACAATCTCCTTTTGCAGCCCATGTACCGCAGCATTCGTGCAGGTTCACGCAACTCTTCAAAACGGATGTTCAAAAAAAAAGACAACAAGGCTGCTCAATGAATAGCAGAAACAAGCGCTAGAAGAGAAGACAGCCGCGCTATTGGTGAGAAATTGTTGATGACTAGAATACATCCACTGCTTAGAGAAATTCATTCTGATGACAAGTTTTCACTACAGGCCACAACACTCCAGAACATGATATGAAAGTATTGCGTTCGTAAACTAGAAATTTAGCAGAGTTAGAGGAGATGTTCGCTGTAAGCCATGCCTAGATCTCTTAAGACGACGATTGAGTCCAAACATCGGGCTAAAGATTAAACTTGTCCACCTAACAGACTTTGCTGGCACAATAGTAAGCTGAAAGATTGCGTTCGAGTTCCCTGAGGCTCTACCGTATTCTTGTCGTTGCATTTTCAACTTTGTTTTGTATGTACGCAGCTCACAGCCCAACTTTTCTTTTCCCTCATTATCGAGCATTCGCTTAACTATCTCTGTGCGTGGCGATTTTTTTTGTGACTACACTAAGCGTGCATTGCACTCAGCGTGCTTCCCGCACAAACTACTCCAAGATTGAAAGTTCAGCAAATTAAAAAAGTTGCCAGTCAATGCTTTTAAATACCTCATCTTCAGGAACCTCGTTCAAGGGAGGTTGTGGATGACCAACACCGAATGGCTCGTCTGACTGTGGATTCTGAACGAGAACACGTATTATCTTTTTTTGACAAACTGGTTCTCTTTGTTAGGCTTATCCGCAAAAATTGTGTTTGTCCGTGAAGATTGTGTACGCAAAAAGGCAGAGAGGTTCCGCTACTATATAATATTGTAATACGTATTATACGTATAATAATACGTATGATATACGTATAATACTCTTCTATAGATGGATTATAAATGGATTAGATTGTAAAAAGACAGCAACTGCGCATCAAATAATAAGTTGTCCGTGAAAATAACAAATAAAATAAATAATAATAAAAATAGAAAAACAAACAATAAAGTTTTGTTCACGAATCACAGAGTAAGCTCCATGATGTGTTTAGGAACACGTCCTCAGCTGTCCCTTCAGAGTAAGTCGCAGAACGGGTGTGACTGTAGCAAAAGGTTGGGATTCTATCGAAAAAGAGGATCAGGCAGAGGTTTAATGAATGAAGTTGCGATAAGAGGAAACGAAAACATTGGAGTCTTGGGCAAAACCTTATCGCTAACCTAATAATTTAGCCAACTTAATG
Organism: Ancylostoma duodenale; assembly: GCA_000816745.1. NCBI lineage: Eukaryota > Metazoa > Nematoda > Chromadorea > Rhabditida > Ancylostomatidae > Ancylostoma > Ancylostoma duodenale. The sequence continues at coordinate 45,788 of KN726148.1, forward strand.
AAATGCTTCTTCAATACTCACGCTTGGAGCAACACATCGACCGGAAGTGCAGGTACCGTAGCACGGATCAATGTCTGAAAATGTACTTTTTCCGCTCAGGAAATGAATCAGAGCTCAGGTATTTCCTTTTTATTCTTTTTACTTTGGACAGAATTGCCTGCAAAACGTGTATACAAAGGTAGTAGACAGAATACATTTTGTGTAACGTTGGTGCAACATGAGCGCACGTTCCTCTTTGCATGATCTTTGGGCTAAAATTTTCCAACTGGTTTTATCAATGATATACACCCTCGTTGTAAGAGTTGTAGCGCATCTAATGGCCGCTGCAACCGCTCCATTCGTCACATATTCTCGGTATTGGAACGGAATACGACAAAACAGAACTTTTTCCCAACTCATTTCTGGCGAGCTGAAATTCAAAAGCATCGTAACTTTGACCGCTAGAAATACCATGGCTACGACGATGAACTTGTGAACGAATGCATCCACCGAAGTAGGTTCAACTGCAGCTCTGTGAAACTCCTCAGAAAACCACCGATTGAAAGCCACTCTGCAGTGAAGTTCTTAACGCCATTTTTAAAATCACAGCTATGCCCACACCGCTTTCTCCACAAATGTCACTCAGGTAGGCAGGATAGGTAAAGTTCCAGTACCAAGGACCGAATTTAGTTTTGGTGAAGGCCTTATAGACGATTTTGAGACGTAACATCCCCCGAAATGTCTCTTCGCGATGGGTAAAAATCGCGGCAAAAATGAAGGAAATGAGGACAATTTCGAGACCGGCAAACGGCAATGAAAATTATCTCCAACACCTGACTCTGGCTTTGTCCCTGGCAGCAGCATTGATTCGCTCCCCCAAAACTAGACGTACGTAGAGTTCAGGCCACGTTTATAGGATTCCAACATGGAGGCTGTTTCGGGCTTCCAATTGATGTGGTTCGCTGCTGTATTTGGAACCGAGTGAAAACCTAATAACTTGACTGATTTAATTAATAGTTCAGGAGCCAGTTCAAAAAATTCGAATGTTCAAGAGAAGACAACGAAGTCTACAATCCTTCTTACTCCTAAAGCTGTAGCTCTCTATTTTTTTCGGACATCTCAGTTTTGTACCTAGTCGAATTCAAATGCGCGGATTCGAATACATACACATTGCACCATACGGCTTCAAGCAGCATTGGCTGTAGTGATTGTTCATATGTGGTGTGCGCTTAGCGCAATGGTAAGGGGCCTGTTTGCGTGCATGCTCAATGGTTCGATCCCGCTCCGGGCCAATCGAGTCCTCTCTCTTTTCGACATTGATAAATTGGTGACAGAGGAGTCAGGGAGGATGAAGCACTGATCTGGTACACTACATGCCCCACGAATACTGGATAATCGACGAGCTCCCCAACAATGATAACATGCTCGTGCAGTTCTCACAGTGTAATTTTTCGATAAATTAACTCAGTGTTATAGCTATACGTGTTTCCATGTTTTAATTTCACGAGTAGTTTTCAAAAGAAGGAATTAAACCGGCACACAATCCGGTGGTTAGCTCACACAGCTGACTATGTTTTGTTAGTCAACGAGAAAACACCCACTGTTGAATAGAGAACATGGGGATCCAGGACGAATACGAGCGACACAGACGTTTCTCATCGTGTCACACCACAGGAATCTGAACGAGTTTAAATCAAATGGGTAACAATCTCTAGTACATCCCTAAACACTTCTGAACTTTTTAATTTCCAAGTAAACTCTTCGTTTTACGCCGCAGCTGCTGGCAACATAAAACGTTCTGTTTACTACCGTGACTGTTTAGATGAACACTGAATTGGCAAAAATGACGAAAAACGGAAATTAGTGGCTAGTTTTGAGTTGTCGCGGCAACTCAGTGGCAAATGCGGATATTTCCCCTTACTTACTATGCTGTTGAAATCCCAAGAATGTGACATCCTCACGTTTTTTTTTGAGAAGCATTCGTGACCTAATCCAGAAACAATAATCAGTAGTGAAAATAATAAATGTCGAGCGAAATATTTCTATTTATTTTTAGGAAATGGACGTACTTACACCACACCGATATTTTTACTTTCCACGCGCTAAGTTTCTATATTGAGCCACTGGTGAAACGAGGGGATTTTCTATATTTTACATTTATACTGGATCACAGTGGCGACTCTTTCACTTCTACCGTAAGTTAAATGATAAATGTTATAATCATTTATATAAGAAGATTAGTAAGGTTGAGCTGCCCGAAAGGACTCGCTAGACACCATGTTTATGAAAGATAGAAAATTTGTACTTTCCTCCGTAATCTACAGCGGCACCACCCTAAAAAAGGAATATGAGGGGAAATTGCATAAATTTTCGTACGCTGAATTGCAGCCATTTGAGCAGGAAGGATACGGTGCATAGGTGTAGAGGTAGTCGGTGTAGGCGTTGCTCAATCCAACACGATTGGTCAATCCACTGAAATCTGCCTGACATTAGTGTTTTTGTCAACCAATTTTCTTTTTTTTTCCTGAATCAAATCTGCCTTACTTGTTGCTCACATTACGCTATAGAAGCCATAACGATCAAAACCTTGCATTTCTTAGAGTGATCCGATTAAATTATATCAACCGCAGAATAACCGCACTCAGTTGGGAGATCGGGAAAGAACGAGGGAAAAAGAACATGAGTTCCACGTTCTAACGTCGCTTTAGAGCAAGGCACCTCTGCGGAGGGAGTCAGTGGAACTAGTCCTGCTAACCCTAACCAGCATTTGAAACTTGGAATGTGTGATGATGGTCGAAGGTTTGGATCTAGCCTCTGCTGGATGTTCTGAAATTTTGCAGAAACCCATTCCTGAAGTGCCACCTTCGGAAGGGAGCAATGGAAAGAGCTTGGGATTCACCTACCCATTAGGTGTACAATGATGACAGAGACAATCATTTTTTATTGAATACAATACATTATTTGACGGCATTTGAAAGTTATCTATTATTCTACATTTTGGAGGTCCCACCACGTTTCTGCAGTCACGGAATCCGTCTAACTTTTCGAGAAGGACTGTATATACTGCGAGATGGGCGAAAGGTCGTAAAATTACCAAATAGTGTGGAAAGCCTACACAGGGCTAGTTGAACTGGCTTGAGAAGTAGTTAGGGAATCGGCAAGTTGCCAAAAATGACATCATTGAACTTACGTGAAGGGAACCATAGCAGCATTGAACTGATGGGCCGATGAGTAACAGCTGCTTGGTCCTGTGTTCCACTGCGATTCGCGTTGGGATCGAGTCTAGAAGAAATGTTTGAATGGATTTACTATGACATACTTTGACGTACTTGAAGCACAGCGAGCTCAATTGTCGATGCTTTTCTTAGCACCACTCCACACCTGTCTCAACTGCCTCCACTGCTCCCAAATACTGTCGATAAACGAGTGATGCAGGGAAAAAATTGGGTCGTTGGTTGATGTAGTAATTTGTTGCATGTCGGCGCCGACCCATACGTGCACATCACCGTGAACCAGCTCGATGTTTGTATCCAGAACTCGCGGACATCCCTAGAAAGGCTAATACTAGCACACGACCAGACGTTCTTTTCGAAATGAATTCGTGGGACGGTTCCTCTAAATGTGGTTCTCTCACAGTTAACGTACCATGAACAAGGGAAACACACAACACCACGCTGCAATGGAAAGAAAGTCGGCGAGTAATTCTGCGCAAAACCACCACAACGCCAAGACTTGCATGAACACGGGAGGAATTTGTTGGGATTCATGGACGCTCCTGGCAGTTGCGGACGGGTGAGGAGTGGGGGAGGAACGAGCTGATACTATCCGAGAAATCTTTTGCATAATCAGTCAAGACATACAGAGCTTGAAAAAAGACATAGACATACAGAGCTGGAAGGCATGCTGTGTTCCATACGAGAGCCAAAAATATGCGAAATCTCGTATATTTCGTTGAGCAGCTGCTGAGGCTCTTGATCTCACAATCAGTCAGTCCATTGGCAATTGTAAGAGACTGTGAATCTACGCTTGAGAACAATACTGCACATTTTTGAACAGAATTAATGATTCAATCGAGAACAACTTTTTGCGCATACGGTAAGGGCCAATAAGATATGGTCAGAGGTTATTTTGATGGTAGAATTTCGTCCTACAACTCACTTCTGAATTGGGCCATCCCTGTAAAATTGAAATAAGTGTTAAGGCTCTATAAGTGCTTCCTCATGCTAACTCAGCACGGACATGAACTCAGCCTACCTTCATTATTAAGTTCGTTATTAAGCCGAACCTCAACTACTTCAGCTTCGAAGAGTTTTGTCTAATATATTTATTTATTTGCAACTAATGTAGAATGAGAGTAATTGATATGGATTGGTCATTTACTCGCCTTCTGTTCTCGTCAGACCTTCAATGTTGCGCTTTCCTTGTCACTTATCTGTATTCAATAAAATCTCAATTCCATTGCATCTCAAGATTAACAGCAGCATTGCAATCCCGAATTGAGCATTAGTATGTTAACTGGTACCATATATCGTAATGTTAACACAAGTCGGAATAAGCGTTCTCTCCCCGGAATTATTTATTTATTTATCCATTTATTTATTTATTTATGTGCACGTACGTGCGCTATACATTCATGGATCAAAACACAAAAACGTGGTAGAGGAGCTCTCCAGGTCTACAAATCAAAAATTAGTTCAAGATGTGCTCCTGATGTGGTAGACATGAGTAATTGTTTCTCTCTGAAGTAAACTTCTACATAGCAGAGTCAGTGAGACATCCATGCGTTTCGCACAGAACTGCTCCCACGAACAGAGCGGATAGTGAGACAGCACCCGTATATCCCTTAAACCGGAGCAGATTTTTTGTGATAGTATGCTCAAGTGGGATAGAAATCGCAGGTTCCATCTCTTCCTCGCAGTATCAGTTTCCTTCTTGTCTAATGACTTGCCAGCAGAAGGTGTTATAGAAACCGAACTTATCAGAAAGCTAAAATGGGCACCAGGGCATTGGTTTTAAGAAATCATAAGCTGGAGAGCCCCTTGTAGTCACAAAAAAAATAAAAATGCTGGCAGAGGTAAAGCGGCGATCTGAGGCTGATGCAAATATTGGCTAGTTGAGAACGTGTGGACAACAGTTTGGTTTCCAAGGCTGCAGAGTGACGTTGTCGCAGGTGAAGATCTAAAAAAAATTCAAACAGGAAGAGGCATCATACAACATCGTCTATGTTTAGAACACTTAGGATGTCAGTTTTCTTCAATTTTGCCTTCAATTTCGAAGAGTTTTCTATCGTAAGGAAGGAGACCGGTAGCTTATTGAGGAGCTTGTAACACGTCAGAAAAAAGAAAATTCTTGGAGTGAACCATCACAGCTTTTGAACCTAGGCTTCTCATATGTGCAATGGCAGTGGAAAAAACTCTATGCAAGTAATTCTGCATATGTGCAATAGTAGTGTCATGGATATAAAGTAGCACCAAATGATTTGAGCACGGCAGATATTTGACAATTTTTGATTTTATTACACATGTAATATTTTGACTTCGGGGCACGAGTTTGCAGGATATACTGCCGGTTGTGAACGATCTATAGGTATCGATTTTCTCGACTAAGGCTTACAGGAGGTTGTAAATTGATTTATTGCTTGACATTTGGCGAATTGCAAACACGAGAGCCCGAAAT